>CM035415.1:120799458-120901958 GCA_020310875.1 Ceratopteris richardii
AAATTCATCCAAGGCAAGAGGGAGAGACCAATTTCACAAACTAGTCTAGGGACTGATTTTATTGCAGTCAGCAGACAGCAGAAGAAGAGGCCAATTTCACAAATTGGTCTCTTTCGAATTCCTCCAAGGCAAGAGGGAGAGACCAATTCCACAAATTGGTCTAGGGATTAATGTCACTGCAAGCAGCGGGAGAAACCAATTTCACAAAATGGGTCTAATGCGGTAGTGGAACTAATTTCAAAAGGCAAGAAAAGAAGACCAATTTTGCAAATTGGTCTATGGACTAATTTTCCTGATAGAGACAATTCCTCAAATTGGTCCATGAGGAAAGGACCAATTTCTCAAATTTGTCCGTGGATCTCAAATGCGTCCAAGGCTGGATCGCTGGAAACTTAGGAGAAGGTGGGTAAATTAAGAGAAGGACCCACCTGAAGCGGGTGAGAAGGATAAGAGAATGGAGACAAAGAGAACAGAGAAAGAGAGTGGAGACCAGGGTACCAGATTTGGCAGAATGCTCACAGAGTACCGGACTTGACAGAGTACTAGAAAAGTGAGAGTGAAGGAGACAAATTGGTGGAGTAATCGCCTGGTAGAGAGCAGCTTATATAAAGAAAGGGATTCAAGGATACTAGATATCAGATATCATATGTGATATATCATAGAAGAGAGAGAGAACTTATGGAGAAAAAACTTAATCACAGAGATCAAAGTGAGGATACTTGAGTGAAGGGTGACGATACTCTCAAGCTTCAATACACACACACACACACACACACACACACACACACACACACACACACACACACACACATATATATATATATATATTTGTTTGTGAAAAGATCACTTTTGCATTAATGGAGAATAATTTACAGGAAAGAAGGGAAGGCATTTCCTTTCCCTTCAGCACTACTTCCTACTAACCTCCTAAAGAAACATTATCCCCTAAGAGCATCATATCCTATCCAAAAAGGAAACAATTGCCAGTCAATGTTCAGTAGGCATAACATCCATATCCAAACTCAATTTCGCTTTGCATAATGCCCAAGAGAAATGCGGCACGAACCTCTTATTCCGAAACACCATCTTATTCCTTAGCTCCCAAATATTCCAATGCAGGAGAAAAAGGAATCTCTGTCTGACCAGTCACAAGCTTTACTACCCGAATGAAACAGGAAAAGTGTGGCGCAAAATTTGGATGGCTTGCTATCCCATATGGGAAAGAGGAAGAGACTATTCCACCACTTTTTAACATACGAGGAGGACAAAAAGTCATGACGCATAGTTTCCGCATAAGAATCACAGTGTGGACAACGAACGCCGTGTATACCATGCTTGGAAAGAAATGCCCCCAGAGTGAAGTGTCCCACCGAAATCCTCCACATAAAGACTTTCATCTTGAAAGTAAGAGATAGTCCCAAATAGCTGCAAACCTTGCGTGCCACCAATCTCGCGTTTTGTCCATTTTCCACCTGAGATTACACTGGGAAGTAATGTCATTACGATCCACAAGAGAGAGATAATATGTTCTAGTAGCACCATTCCACCATCTTGTATGTTTGGCAAAAAACCAATCTGGCCAGGGATCTGATGCATCAATCGAAAGAGGGATTTGAAATTGCTGCAAAAGAAGAACTGGATCCACTTAGACCTATAAGGAGGCCCTACTGCATAAGTCCCTCGAACAATAGGGAAGGATAAAAATTCCCACTTAGAATCATAACACTTTGCAATAGTATCAATTCCTTTATTATTGAGATATCGTGCTTCCGCACCCAGAGAATACGCCAGAGGTGGGTTTACTAAAAAAGACCAATACGGAGACATTGAAGCGAAAGAGTTTCCTACGTAACATTGTCGCCGTTCCATTTAAGTAAAGAAGCAGTCTTCTTAAAACTTGCAACCAACATGGAAAGTGTAGCTGAAGAAGTTTGTAAGGGGGCATGAGAGAAAAACTTATTCCATGCATTCATTTTCGAGGTGCCCTTGTAGTACACTTTTGCATTGTCCATGATCTTCCAAAAAGCACGTGTCCAAAGAGGCTTAAAAACAAAAGTGATATGCATGATAAAGGCTTCCCATCTTGCCATCATATGAGATTGAAGATGTAGGATACCAAGACCACCCTTACTTTTAGGTCGACAGATAAAGTCCCATGATGAGAGGATCAGAGCGTAATTGTGTGCCTTATTCCACAAGAAACTTTTGATCAAACACTCAAAGGTATACAAATGGCATTTCTTCGAGTCCAAAAACAATATGTAATACATGATATAGGCCTGTAAAAAACATTGTACTATCCTTATCCTGATATGAAGTGGCCATTGTGCAGCATGCCACAAATTCAATTTACTTTTGATTCTGCATAGTACCCACTTCATTTGGTCTTTAGTCGCAACATTTATTCCCAGCGGATAGCACAGGTGTCGAAAAATGACACCACATTCAATTTTACTCCCCTGCCAGGACGAAAAATGAAAATGCAAGGCAGAGATATTGATGAGAGCCGACTTCCCCATATGAATGTTTAATGCTGATGCTTCCGAAAAAGGAGTCAATGAAGCAAGTATATGTTGAATATTTTCTTCACAAGCCTTTGCGAATAGAAAAGTGTCATCTGCGAATCCCACTGCTATGTGCTGATTTCCATGTTATGAAACTCCATGGATAAATCCTGATTCCATTTTAGCTTGTAAGAGAAAAAACATCGGAGTAGAGGCCATTGCATAAAAAAGAGGAAAACCCTGGCACACTGACCTCTGAACCGGAAAGGGTGCAGAAAGCCTTCCATTAATTTCTACTTAAGAAACGCTGTCTTGAGAAAGCAAATATATAAGAGCACAGAATTTAAGCCCGAATCCAAGTTTCTTGAGCGTTGCGACAATAAAATCCCAATGCACCTGATCAAAAGCCTTTTCAAAATCAATTTGCATGCCAACCACTTCCTGACCAGATGCCGAAGCATGTTCCATCAAGATTTGAGTAATGAGGATGTTATCATAAATCGATCTCTTGTGAACAAATCCAATCTGGGAAGGATGTACTAGTCTATGAATAAATGGCTTAAGCCTAAGTGCGAAAATTTTAGCAAAAATCTTGTAGATAATACTCATCATTGAGATAGGCCTCCAATCACCAATCCGTTTAGGTAACTCCACCTTGGGGATAAGTTTAATTTTCCCTTGCTTGAACGAATAGGGCATCTTTTGATCCCTCCAAATTTCATTGCATACATCAAAGAGCAGCGCCTTAAGAGAGGGCCAAAAGGTGAGAACAAATTCTTTAGAAAGGTCATCCAAACGAAGAGCCTTCCCATTCTTAAGAGAACCAAGAGGCAGAAAAATTTCTTCTTCTGTTATGGAAGTCTCACAAGGGAGTCAAAGCACTGAGGAGTATGAGTAAGAGCTTCATGAAGCGCCGCAAACCAAGAGTCTTCCGAAGAGTAGGAGGAAGCAAATAAGATTCTATAATGATCCGAAGAAGCATCAGCTATAGAGTTCCCCTCACAGAGCTCTTTGTCCCCAATTTCTAGCGATGAAATATTATTTACAGCACGCTTAGCTCGTAAGAAAACAAAGAAACATCTAGAGTTAGCATGTAAATCATTCACGTCTATGCATCTCGCTCGAACTTTGGCAGTGTGTATAACATTGTTTTCCGCGAAATGCAAGCATCTGTAAGCATCACACAGGCGCGAGTACTCCCTTTGAGAGAGTAAATGTCCCATATCCACCTTTTCCGTTAAAGAAAGAATAACATATTCAGCTTAACTTTAGCTGCTTTGACAACCTTGGAAAAGTATTTCCCACAATCTCGAATTACATCTTGCATACCCACAACTAGGGCTTCCCATTTCAAAGAAGCAGAAAGCTTTAAGGTAAGTGTCCGGGGAGCACTAGATTATGCTCTCTGACTTCACTAGACAAGATTTCGGAAATACACTTATGATTACAATAAGACCCATATAGGGAAAATAATACAAGAAGACCCATATAGGGAAAATAATACAAGAAGATGGATCTGATACAAGACGTCCCACAACCTGGGACCAATAGGTATGGAAAACTAGACTAGAGATGATACAAGGGATCCCACAACCCGAGATCGTAAGTATGAGACAAGATATCTGGAGTACAAGAACTCCCTTCTCGGAGATGAACTAGATACAAGAAAGAATTTGACAGGATCTCGTACTAGGAGATTACAGGAGGACAAGATAGGATGTCCAAGAACTAGACTAGACACGACTAGAACAAAAAACAAGACAGGAACTGGAACTGGAACTTGGAGAGCACTTGGCGGTCACGACTCCTTGAGCTCCCAAGACTGATATCCACAAGATTGATTATGAATGTGGCCAACCCCTCCTTTTATAGGTTTTCAAGGGCGGTTACGATTTGATGATGTCATCGATGACATCATCAAGTGGAAACAAGACCTCCGGGTGTTAGAATTCAGCAAATAAGGAGTTGATCTTGGGTTTTGGCACATTCCGGACACAATGGTGGAATTAGTTTCTCCAAAATCTTAACCAAACATGAGATATAGGAAATTGACATGGAATCTAAGGTTTAAGATGGCTTCCTTTGTGTCCATGACATCACCTCCCCCTCAAGCGACGAGTTCCACGAGGAGCGGCCATGTTCTCTAGCTTGGGTTTCATTGGATTCTTTTTATGGAATCTCGAACCTTGATTTTTGCTCTCAAAAGATTTTCTGTAAGTTCCATAGTACAATCATTGGTTTCATATGCTTTCCAATAAGGCATTCAAATCTTCCTCGAGAGATGCTTGAATCTAATACATGCATGACCTCAAATTCTTCATAATCCTCAATCATGATAGGTGGTGAAGGGCTAGGTGTCTCTTGAGCTTCCTTGGGTTCTTCATGCAATAGATCCTTTAAGCTTTGAGTGGAATGTTGTGGTGTTTCCATGATCTTTGATGGAGAGCCTTGAGTAAGCACACCTCCTTGATTTAACATGAAGTCTTCATTATCCTTTACCTTCTTGTTATCTTCATAATTTGTATGTTCCATATCATTCGTAATGACTTCTTGGCCTTTGAATGTTCTTGATTCAAATTTTTGAGGAATAGTATATTGATTACTCAACACTTCTAGCTCTTGGACTTGGTTTTCTTTGAATAATTGATTCTCACATTGAACTGCCTCATTGATAACATCCTCCAAGGTATTTGCTTGAGGCATGGATAACAAGAGATATTTGACTTTAGGATTGAGGCCACTTCGAAATTGATTACCCATGTAGTTCCATGAAACAACATCTTGATATTCAAGGCATAGCTCGAAACTGGTCGATCATCTTGTCGTAGCAATCTTTTCGTCTCTTGGACATGTTCGATCATGTCCTTTATGGTAGATTGGATCTCCTTGCATAGGGAATCCATAGTGCCTAGTCTTGATGAAGACAGTCTTGCCAAAATGTCAGGGGAGCACTAGATTGTGCTCTCTGACTTCACTAGACAAGATTTCGGAAATACACTTATGATTACAAGAACACCCACAAAGGGAAAATAATACAAGAAGATGGATATGATACAAGACGTCCCACAACCCGGGACCGATAGTTATGGAAAACTGGACTAGAGATGATTTAGGAGATCCCACAACCCGAGATCGTAAGTATGAGACAAGATATCCGGATTACAAGAACTTCCTTCACGGAGATGAACTAGATACAAGAAAGAACTCGACAGGTTCTCGTATTATGAGATTACAGGAGGACAAGATAGGATGTCCAAGAACTAGACTAGAACTAGGAACAAAACAAGAACTAGAACTGGAACTTGAAGAGTACTTACTTGGTGGCCACGACTCCTTGAGCTCCCAAGACTGGTATCCACAAGATTGATTATGAATGTGGCCAACCCCTTCTTTTATAGGTTTTCAAGGGCGGTTACGATTTGATGATATCATCGATGACATCATCAACTGGAAACAAGACCTCCAGGCGTCAGAATTCAACAAATAGGCAGTCGATCTTGGGGTTTTGGCACATTCCGAACACAATGGTGTTTTTAATTAGTTTCTCCAAAATCTTAACAAAACATGAGATATAGGAAATTGACATGGAATCTAAGGTTTAAGATGGCTTTCTTTGTGTCCATGACAGCAAGCACTTGTTGAATAAGATCCTCAACCTTAGCTTTAAACATTGATGTTTGAATCCACGCATGGTTAATTCTCAATGGAATCCTTTCAAGTCTCTCAGGAATACTGGTTGTCCAATTTGAGTCAACAAGATGCAACACAAGAGGACTGTGATCCGAAAGTAACATTGTGGTATCAATCCACATTTTGGAAGCAAGGGAGAGGGTAGAAATATGAGAGTAGTAGCACCTGTCCAACCTACTCATAGCCCTCTTATGCGACCTAGAGTGAAAAGTATAACAAATAGAATGGCCACCTACCAATCCCCATAGATCTTTACACTTTAAGGACTCCAAAATTTCATTCCACAATCACTTTTCCCGCGATGTGATTAAAGAAGGTGCAGTTGTACAGTCTGTATCCATCTCAACCATGTTGAAGTCACCGGACATTACGATACGAGCATTCTCCCACGATTGAAGCTGTCCAGAAGAGTGAACCACTTGCAGAATGTTTTCCCAAGGTTTAACTCTCTCCGTCGGAGAATTTGGAGCATATACATTAATGCAGATGTAGGGAATTTCATGCATCAAAATACGAATGATTAAAAATCTTCCCTGAGGATCATCAAATAACACTTGGTGCAGAATATCCCTTCTGATAATGAAAAGACATCTTGAATAACCATATTTAAGACCATTATAACACAACTGAAAATCTCTAATGTGTAAAAGCATTCCCGTATGATCATGCTTTTTATGTTCTTGGATGCAACCATATCCAACTGGTGTCTGATAATCCATCTCCAAAGCCTTGTCCATTTCCCGTATTGTCCTAAGCCTTGAATATTCCAAGTAGCTAGCTTCATGACGTTGACAAAACATTATGGGAAGAATCGATATGGGCCCATGCCGGAGCTCAATCTTGAAGTACAATATCCATATTCTCATAATATTCTGCCATGTGATCGTCAGAAGTGGGTGCAAAATTAGCCTCATCAGTAGGTGAGACTCAATAACCGGATTGAAATTTACTACGTTCCCCCCGAAGCAAAGCCTTTTTATAGGAGACAGGGGTAAACCCATCATTGTCAACCACTCTCTTTGCTACTTCCTCTCCATTCTTCCTAGGAGGATCCTTTGCTGCACCCTCCCCCTCTCTTCTCTTATACACATTAAGTTTTACTGGGTAATCGGGACTACAGGATGCGAGTGTTTTTCCACTGCTATTTCGTTTTCTTTATTGACAATACCTTGAGGAGGTGGAGGTCTAACAGCCTCATTATTGTGGGAATTCAAAGTAGTAGGTATGTTCCTTGGTCTTCCAAAAACTTGTGGCAAGCCGGAATGAGGTTCACTCCTTCACTTTTTAAAGTGGGGCAATTTTTCGAGTAATGCCCTAAGTTGCCACAATGAAAGCAAGACCCAGCCATGCTTCCCCATTTAAGATAAATAACAATCCTCCCCACATTTGGTACATTAATACCAAGCGTCTTTGGAAATGGCATGGAAGTATTCCACATAACACAAATTCTGTTCTTATTAGGCGCAAAGATAGAAGAAGTATACAATAATTTCCCCAAGACCTTAGCCACATGACCAATATTATTCCATAAAAAGGAAGGAAGGTTTATCAATTCCACCCAAACAAGGCACTTATACAGAAGCTCTTCTTTCATCGCCTTTACCGGCTTCCAAAGAAAGACATGAGCCATTAGTCCGCAGAGAAATATTGTTTGCTATTCCAGAAATTGAAGTTTGATAGCATTATCATTTAGAATCACCTCAAAGAGGCCATGTCTTGAGTAAAAGACCTTATCGACAACCTCCCTCTCTACACTTGCATTAATCGCATGTGCAACATCCACTGCCACAAGAATAGGAGTAGTAAAAAACAAAAGCAAACCCCGCTCATGGAACATCCGGGTGGAGTCCCAAATGAAGGAAGGGTCAATATCCACTTTCACATCACCTTGAACATTTTCATCAAGAGTCAAAGCATCCTCCATCATTTCTTTTAGCTTATTCACATCAACCTTACTCTGTTGAGGAGAGTGAGGAACAACTTCCACCTCATGAGAAGCATCAAGCACCTCAACAGTGTCCCCAAGCGAAGAAAAGCATGCCATCTTTACCTAATCTGTCTACAGATAAAAGAAACACTTCGAAAACCTAGTGTCTGAACCCGATGCAGCCCAACTGAAGAGAACAACAGTAAATCCTCATCAGTGCAATACTTCCCGGACAGAGAGTGTGATACAACTGTTTAGCCGTCAAGAGACCTCCAAAAGCCGCGTTCACTCTCTGCGCTGCAAAAACCCTAAGCTGGAACGACCTCTAAACCCTCATCCGTACTAGCGTGAACCCTAATTTCTACTACACGATACATACATACTCTGAATTCCCGTAACAACGACATTCTTAGACCGTCACCTCCTCAAGGCATTGGCAATAAGGGGAAGGAAATAGCAATGGAGAAACATTTACATCCGGTAGCCCTGATTACTCGAGTTAAACTTAATGTCTATAAGAGAAGAGAGGGAGAGGGTGTGGCAATGGATCCCCCTAGGAGAAATGGAGAGGAAGTTGGGAAAAGAGTGGTTGATAATGATGGGTTTACTCAAGTGACGTACAAAAAAGCTTTGCTTCGGGGGGAAACGGAGCAAATTTCAGTCCGGCTACTCAGCTTTACCTACTGAGGAGACTAATTTTTCACCCGCTTCGGATGATCACATGGCAGAATTTTATGAGAATATGGATATTGTACTTCAAGACTTGGCATCGGCATTGGCCCACATGGACTCTTCTCATGCTACTGCGTCAACATCATGAAGCTAGCCACTTGGAATATTCAAGGATTAGGACAATACGGGAAATGGACAAGGCTTTGGAGATGGATTATCAGACATGAATTGGATCTCGTGGCGATCCAAGAGCATAAAAAGCATGACCATGCGAGATTGCTTTTGCACACTAGAGACTTTCAGCTGCGTTATAATGGTCTTAAGAACGATTATTCAGGATGCCTTTTCATCATCAGAAAGGATATTCCTTTTCAAGTATTATTTGATGACCATCATGGAAGATTTTTGATTGTTCATCTCATTTTTGGTTGTGACATATATACCTCCTCTGAAATCCATCCATTCAAGAAAGCATTTTTTACATCCAATTGATACATATTCCAATTTTTAGATGCAGCCACACTTACCAACACCATGATGGTAGGCATCTTGACTACAAGTGAGAATGTTTCTTCATAGTCTATGCCTTGAGTTTGTGCAAAACCCTTGGCCACCAATCTGGCTTTGTACCTGCTTATTGAACCATCAGAATTTCTTTTGATTTTATAGATCCATCTGGATCCAATTACCTTCATGGACTCTTTCTTTGGTACTAGTTCCCATGTGTCACTTTCTTTGAGTGCTTCAATCTCCTCATCCATAGCTTCCTTCCATTCAATCTTGGTCATGGCTTCTTCATATGATCCTGCTTCTTCAATTGACAAGTCTTTTGGCAAGATAAACAGAGTGTTTAGTAACAAGAGAAGTGTCATACCCATATCTGATAGGTTTTTTGCTCTCTCTTTGTGATCTTCTGATTGATTGATTTGAAGATTCAGGTATGTCTTCAAGCTTCTTCATCTTTAGTTTGCCTTTGGACTTCCATGCGTTGAATTCTTCAAGATTGATAATATCTTCATCGTCTGAAGTAGTGTCTTCATTCTCAGTAGGTTCCTCCTTAGCGAGACTTGTAAACTCCTTCTCCAAGTCATAGGGTAGTTTAAACTTCCTGCATTCATTCTCATACCAAGAATCATTTTCATCAAAGACAACATCTCTACTAACCATGAATCCCTTATTTGAAGGGTTGTAAAACCTGTATCCTTTCTGATTTAGATCATATCCAATAAAGATACACTTCTCAGCTTTAGGGTCTAGCTTACCTCTTATCTGAGGAATGTGTACATATGCTACACATCCAAATATCCTGCAATGATCAAGTGAGGGTCTCTTACCATGTGATGCTTCATAAGGAGTCATCCCATCAAGGGACTTGGATGGTAACCTGTTTATGAGGTACGTGGAAGTAGATACATTCTCTGCCCATAGGTAGTTAGGTGATTTCTTCTCATTCAACATTGACCTAGCTGTTTCAACAATCAACTTATTTCTTCTCTCAGCTACCCCATTCTGTTCAGGAGTATACCTTGTGGTGATTTCTCTCTTGATTCCTCTGTCCTGCAAGAAGGATTCAAAATCATTGGAGAAGTACTCACCTCCTCCATCTGACCTTAGCCTCTTTAGATTCTTCCCTGTCTGATTCTCAACAAGTGCAAGATACTTTTTAAAACAATTGAACACTTCATCTTTGTGCTTCATAAAGTACAATACAGTCCACCTGCTATAATCATCAATAAAAGATACATAGTACCTTGATCCAGATATTGAGGGGTCTTTTGTTTGGTCCTCATACATCTGTATGGACAAGCTCTAGGTAGTCCTCATGCATGTAGCCTTTCCTTGAGAAGGGTAACCTATAAGTCTTCCCAAACTGACAAGCACCACATTTATATATCACATGTTGTTTGGAAACATTGGGTATTCCAATTACACATCGATCCCTGCATATCTGTTTCAATGTTCTTTCTCCTACATGCCCTAATCTTTTATGCCAAATTTCAAGCTCTGAAAGTGTTTGATCTTTATAACTGTAGAGTGCAATATTCTTTGTGTCTTCTAGCTCAAAAGTAAAAAGTCTACCTGTCTTTTCTCCTTTAGCAATCCTTTTGAACCCCTCCTTGGGATATTCCACAAATGCTCCAAATTGGTAGAACCTGACCTGCAAACCTTTTTCCACAATCTGTCCAACATTCATCAAATTTTTTGTAATGGTTGGTAAATATAGTACCCTACTCAACAAGTTCTGATTTCCATCAAAAGTCTTAACATTTCCAACTTTAACTACTGAGTGCTTTGTGTCATCACTTGTTTGTACTCGATGCTTATCTCTTGGTTCTTCAAGGTCAGAGAGTAGAGCTACGTTGCCCGCCACATGATTTAAACATCCTGAGTCAATGTAGAAGGGATGGTCATCATTTGTACCTGGTTTTGAAGTCATGTTCATAATCAGAAGAGAATCATCTTGCTCTTCTCTATAGTTGTTGTAATCCTTTCTGGTTTTGAATCCTCCTTGGTAGTTGCCATTGTAGTTGTTATTGTAGTTGTTGTTGTAGCCTTGGTGATGGTTTAATCTACCTCTTGACTGTGAGTATCCACCTCTTTGATATCCTCTTCCTCTCTGAGTCTTGTAATTCCTGAAACACTCATCTGTAGTATGATTTGATAAACCACAAATGTTGCATGGTGAGGAGTTATAAGATCTCCCCCTACCTTGCTTACCTCCTCTGCCCCTTCCTCTTGATGATCTACCTCTCCCTGCATAGTTGGCCTCGAAGGTAGTGCCTTCATCCTCTGTCTTCTTGTTCTTGCCTTTATCTTTAGCTTTACTTTTATCAGTGTATAGGGAAGAAGAGTTATTACCTTTGGATGAGTCTCCATTTTTGTTGAGCTTGGCTTCATGATAAAACAATTGCCCCATGAGAGTTGTAAGATCTGGAATTTGCATGTCCATGTACAGGTCCATGACAGTGGTGAAGCTTTCCCATTTGTCATCAGCTTTAATCCCATTGATCACTTGCCTTACTATCTGCTCTTCTTCAATCTCTTCTCCTATGCTTGCTAACTGATCTTCTACATCTTTAATCTTGGTCACATACTCTGAAATAGCCTGCTTAGGTTGCTTCTTTAGTGTGGTGAATTCAATCCATAATTGGTTTTTTCTGGCCCTTGTGTTGGAAGAGAAATAGGATGACAAGGTTTCCCAAGTCTCTTGGGATGTCTTACACTTCCTAATATGTGGCAAAAGAAAATCAGAGATGGAGTTAGTAAGTAAGACCTTGCTAATGCATCCTTGGCACACCATGTGTTGAGCTTTTCACGTTCTTCCTTTGTTGGTAGTCCTCTGGTTTTGAATGAGGGCAATTCCTCATCTCCTGAGATGTATCCATAGAGACTCCTTCCTTGTAGGTATGTCTTCATCCTTAGAGACCATGCCTGGTAGTTGTTCCTGTCCAATTTATCAATAAATGAAGGAAAGCCATCTCCCATTTTACCTTATCTTGCTCTGATACCACTGTTGGGAATGATGGATGGACACTCCAAGAGAATGAGTAGGTACTTCCAAATCTTGCTTTGTAACAGCCCTTTGATGCTTCAGAGTTGATAAGTAGACCTTAGCTTTCCAATGCCACCATAAAATGGCCTATGTACTTTGGAAATGATGTATGAAACAAATAAATCAAAACAGACAACTTTGAACTTCAAGCCTTCAAGAAAACCTTCTATTTTTTACTTGATACTTTCTGTATCTTTTGCTCAGTATGACCAGTAGGAATTGGAAAAATTCCTTTTAGGGGTATCTAATTAGCTTAGCAAGATAACTATTCCAAGTGATATCACTTAAAAAGATTAACTATGCTGAGAGAAATCAATTTAGCAAGTAAACCTTTACCCCCGATGTTTGAGGTCTGTTGGAGACTTCGACCAGTGATCACTTCGATGAGCTTTTCTCTGAAATGGCTGAATAGAAATCCTTCAAAATTTGATAGCACGTAGATGACTTTGAACTGGTTCCAACAAGCTATAGATCTTTGAACTTGGTGGAGAAATGAGTGAGATATGCTCTCCACAAGTTGACAGACTTATAGACACTATGATAGAGAACTCAGAAATGAACAATGTAGATATATGTATTAATGAACACTGTTGTACAATGCCATAGGCATGAAGATCATTGCCTAATGGTGAAGATAGGTGTGGGCTAGAGTATAGACCTCACACACACTCATAATTGATAATGAGAAGCTCGGAAAGTGACTCTTCTGCCCGCGACTTTTTGATGATCACTTTTATAGTAGTTGAGTTCAAAGTTTGAATTTGAATTCAAACTTTTGGCTCTCTATAATCATGCTCCTACATCTTAGGAGATATTCCAACAATCAAAGCTAACTCTTCCACGAGTTCTTTTTGGTAGGTGTTTATAAAGATTCCAAGTCAAATGTGACTTTTACAAAAGAGTAAAGTGGTAATTAACCACTAGCATTGGTTCCTATGCTTCTCCATATGTGTATGTATTACAAGTCAAATGTGTAGGCTTGTGACTTGCACCAACAATTTCAACATGATTCTGTGAATTAAAAAGTGAATGCGGCAGCAAGCAATTATAACCATACATCGCTTCAAAAGGTGTCATCTTAATAGAGGAATGCCATGCACTATTATATGCATACTCAATCAAAGGAAAATATTCAGTCCAATTGTTTTGCTTATCATTCACATACATGCGTAACATATCCTCAAGCACCCTGTTAACCCTCTCGGTCTCACCATCGGTTTTAGGATGAAATGCAGTACTCATGCGTAATTCTGTTCCTATGGATTGAAATGTTGCTTTCCAAAAATTAGACGTGAACCTTGCATCCCTATTAGAAATTATACTTTTGGGTATACCATGTAACCTAAAAATTTCTTTTATGAAAAGTTTAGCAACATGCAAAGCTGTATCAGTTTTCCTCATGGGAAGAAAATGTGCCATCTTTGTAAGATGGTCCAAGACAACAAAGATGGTATCGTGCTCACTTCTGGTCACAGGCAACTTTGTTATGAAATCCATAGAGATGGATTCCCATTTTTGATCACGCACATATAATGGTTGTAACATGCGAGGACTCCTTTTAAATTCGGCCTTAACCTGTTGACATTTCAGACATTCTTCCACATACCTCTTAATATCATATTTCATACGTGGCCAGTAATATGAAGCTTTCGCTTTTGCATAAGTTCTAGAAAAACTAGGGTGTGCAGAGAAAGGTGCACCATGACAGTCATGCAAGATCTTTTCTTTCAAAACAGATTCTGAAGAAATACATAAACGAGAATTACAATACAAATCATTATTTCTCAAATGAAATTTTCCTTGAAACATAGATCCTGGATTCATACCCAAAAATTTCAAGATTACTGCATAAAATGAATCTTCTTTTAATTCTTTTCCAATACCAAAATCAGAGGATAAAATAGAAATTGAACTGCATAAGGGTTTACGACTCAAAGCATCGGCCACCTTGTTTTCTTTTCCTGATAAGTATTTAATATCAAAATCATATTCACTTAGCAATTGGATCCATCGTTTTTGTCTATTGTTAAGTAAAGGTTGAGTAAATATGTATTTAAGGCTCTGATGATCTTTTCTTAATTCAAACTTTACTCCGAGCAATAAGTGTCTCCAATGTTTAAGTGCATGAACAACTGCAAGCATTTCTAAGTCATGTGTTGTATAATTTAATTCATGTTTCCTTAATTTCCTTGACTCATAAGCCACTACCCTCCCTTCTTGCGAAAGTACACATCCGATTTGGCTTCCACTAGCATCACATGCAACAATAAAAGGCTTTCCTAATTGAGGTATCTTTAGCACACAATTTTCGATAACTTTCTTTTTTAATTCTTCAAACGCATTTTGACACTCATCGTTCCATGTGAACTCTCTATTTTTCTTTGTCAATTTTGTAAGAGGATTTGCAATTCGAGAAAACTCCTTAATGTGTGCCCTCTCATATTGTGCCAAACCAAGGAAGCTTCTCACATCTCTTTTCTTTGTCAATTCTGTAAGAGGATTTGCAATTCGAGAAAACTCCTTAATGTGTGCCCTCTCATATTGTGCCAAACCAAAGAAGCTTCTCACATCTCTCACACATTTGGGTATAGGCCAGTTAACTATGCTTTTAACTTTCTCAGGATCTATATGAATCCCTTCCTTAGAAACAACTCTCCCCAAATAAGTCACTTCCCCTTTTGCAAAAAAACATTTACTCATCTTACCATATAGTTTATGCTCTCTTAGTTTTTGTAAAGTCTTCCGGAGATAAAATGCATGTTCATCATCATCCTTAGAATACACAAAAATATCGTCAAGAAAGATTAATATAAATTCATCGAGATATTCATGAAACACATTATTCATCAAACACATAAATGTTGCAGGAGCATTTGTCAATCCAAAAGGCAAAACTGTGAACTCATAATGACCATATCGTGTTCTAAAAGCCGTTTTGGGTATGTCCTCAGACTTTACTCTAATTTGATGATATCCTGATCTTAAGTCAATTTTAGTGAATATTGTGGCACCACTCAATTGACTCAACAGTTCATCTATGTGTGGCAGTGGATACTTGTTCTTAATGGTTTTCTTGTTCAATCCACTATAGTCGATACAAAGTCTGTATGAACCATCTTTCTTTTTCTGAAACAAAACAGGTGCTCCCCAAGGTGAAACACTAGGTCTTATCAACTCCTTCTTCAATAGATCATCCAGTTGGAGCTTCAACTCTTTCGATTCATCAATATTGAACCTATAAGGTGCTCTAGAATAAGGCTCACTTCCTGGATAAAGGTCTATAGCATGGTCAATTTTCCTAGGAGGAGGCATGCCCGGTAGATCATCAAGAAATACATCTGCGTACTCATCTAAAAGTTTTCTAACATATTCAGGTATTTCCTCTTCTTTCTTCTTCTCCTGAAGGTCATGCATATAAACCAAATATGTCTGACAACCCTGTCGAATACCCTTAATCAACTTTATAGCAGAAATAGGCAAAAACCTTGAATTACACTTGTCTGCAAGACGATGTTCCTTCCCTTCTATTTTCAAAGTAAGGATCCCGCTTTCAGAATCAATCACGACACTGTTATGAACTACCGAGTCCATTCCGATGATTCCATCACATTCTCTCATTTCAATTACATAGAAGGTACCCAAAAACTTATGTTCTCCTAACATAAAATCAAGATTCTCAATAGAGCCTGGAGTATAGTGTATCCTACCATTAGCCCTCTGTACAGGTCTTTTAGTCTGCATCTTGATATGCAACCCTAAAGCATAGTTGCATCGCAACGCGTTGCGAACGGTCCGCAACTTTCCCACCGCAACTTCGCAACGTTGCGACGTTCGCAACGCGTTGCTTTGCCTTCATTTTTTTTCTATCCAAAAAGTTCCAAAAAAATACATTTCTCTTAGGAAGGATAAGAAATTATCTAGAATCTTATCCATTTATCCAAAATATTCAATAATTGCAATACAAAAAATGTGGAGAATGAGGAAGGTATAGGGAGCTTTAGAAGAGTATAGATTCATTTATGTACAATTTCTTTTTGGGCCTTATCATCTTGCAATACATAGATATTTCGGATTTTGATGTTTCATCCTTGGCCTTCAAAGCCAAGGGAAATCTTCTATGATGATTGATGTGTCTATTTACTTAACTGTAAATGGTGAATCATGTAGTGACTAGTGTAGAGACAATAATCTATGCTATGTATGTCTTATACTACAATATATGGTATATCTAGTCATATGCCATCTTACATATGTCAAAATATCCAAAATATCAGAAAATATATATACATAAATTTTGAAAAATAAATCACTTTATCGCAACGCCCAGCTCCAACCGTTGCCCTCGTTGCTAACCCGTTGCTAACCCGTTGCCGTTGCCGTTGCTAAAACGTTGCTTTCCACTATGCCCTAAAGCCTCTGCAAACTTAAGTGAAAGGAAACAATTTGTACCACCCGAATCAATCAAGAAACTAACCTTACGTGAGGATATGTCCCCCATAATCCTAATCACCGATGCCCTTGAATGAGAAGAAGTTTTGCATTGAATTTTAGGGCTAGAACACTTACCTTGATCATCTGCTACCTCAATTATTATGTTTTCTTCTTGTAGATGAGCTATCTTCACTTGCATAGAACAATTGGTGGCCTTGTTTGAACATTCAAAAGTGCGATGTCCTTGTTCTCCACATCGAAAACAAAGTCCGAGTCTTTTAGCCCCCTCCAAGAAATCAGAATCACGTTGCCAGTGCACAACTTCTTGCTTCTTAGGTGTCTCTGTTTGCTTCGGCTTAGTTTTTCCTCCTTGACCGTTAATAGAGTTAGTCGATCTCTGTCCATTCTGATTTATTGAAATAGGTCTTGGGGGTCGATGTCATGTTGAGATAAACCTTGATTTGGATGCCTTTTTTGTGGTAAACTTCTCCATCTTCTCAAAGTTTTCTGCTTTTGCAACCGCATCCAGAAAATCTACACATCCGGACCCCTTTACTTGATAGCGAAGCTCTTCCCACAAACCCTCAATAAACTTGCTTTTTAGGGCACCTCCAGAAACTTCTAGTGCATACTTATGTAAACGCAAAAATCTCTCCTTATATTCTTCACCAGACAAGTTATATCTATCATCCTCATACAGCTTGAAAGAGTAGAATTCCATTTTCTTTTCCATCCGATAATGTGGAGAACAATAACGATTCTCTGCTTCTTTCGAAACTCTTTCCAGAGGATCGGACCTTCACGTGTTCATATCTGTATGTATGATTTCCACCATAGTTTTGTGACTCCTCGCAGATGCAGAATTGCCACCTTCGCTTTTGATTCCTCACTAAATATGCCCAGGTCAAAGAAACTTTCAAGTTCCTCAATCCATGCTTCAAGATCCTCTCCAGTTTTCTTCTCACCATCAAATTCATTTAATTTTTCTCTTTTAAACACTTGCTTAAGTGAAGATTCACCTACATCATCGTCCTCTTCAGGTTCACGTTGCCGTCTAGCTCTACATGCGTTCGATGTGCCCGCACCATTACCACCTTCATCATTGAGGTCCATGAAAGCATTTGCAGTACCCTCTTTTTGTTTGTTGGATCTTTCTTTATGTAATTCTGCATTCAATCTACGGATAAGCTCCTCTTGTTCTTCTATCTTCTTCTTCAAAGCCTTCATCTTTTCCTAGAGTCCAACTCTGCTCCGATACGACTTGTAACAAGTCTCCTAATCTTAAATCACAATCCCACACAGAATAATAGGCTTCGATACCACAAGATATAAAGAAGGAAAACAAAGTATACGCAGAACAAGAAGAGAGAGAATTTTATTATCTTGTGCAGATTTATAAGTAGTTCTGATCTGCGTTACAAAATCTATCAGATAGCTTCAATGTGAAGCCTCATCCACCTGACCACCCCCGATCTCAATCTCAATCTCAATCCCAATCTCAATCTCAATCACAATCTCAATCTCAATCTCTATCTAAATCTCAATCTCAATCCCAATCTCAATCGCAATTCTCAAAGCCGAAAAACGATCGTGATGACCGTACGACCATCGTCCTTTTCTATCTTTCAATCTTCATCTTTTTGGATCTCCACCTTTCGCCCGCACACGACCAATCACGCCTTCCTAGACCCGCACTATTAGAATCTGCATGCTCAAAGATAGAGTCTTTTTGTATGTCTCATGCAAGACTTCCAGACCACCCATGCATCTACTTTTCATGTCCACCTCAAGAATCATACCTGCAAAAATAGAAGTGATCCCTGCAACGCACTCACACACACGTCAATCACCCAAAAATAACCCATATACCCATGTGCGTTTTCTAAATCCGCGAACATGAATAAGATGAATGAATGAAAGCTTCTCTTTTTTTTTTGAAGTGTTGGAAAATGGCACTTTTCCAAGCCGTGTAACTCAAAAACGGTGAGGAATTAGCTTAAGCTTGTGAGAGACAAAAATATTCAGTTCTTAAATCTGTACAATAGTGTTAGAGACGCATCAGGTCCAAATCTGCTTCCAGATGTCACTTTTGGGCCCTGCAAAATCGAAAATTCTAGAGAGATGAAAAAACATGCAAAATCTCTTCGTTAACCTATCTTCATGGAACCAAATGAGACATAAAACATAGGAACTACAAACAATTCAGTCAGGTAAAGTTTTTCTACTAAGAGTACTCTACTTTTCTCTCATATAACACTTTTTCAGATTCCTTCATCTTCATGCTTAAATTTAACATACAAATTTCATGCAATAACTTTCTAGAGAGAGAATGTAAAACTTATTGCAACAAAATTTTGAAGACATGATTAGAATATCCTAAACATAAAATTTCATTATTACCTACACATCTTTTTTTTTTTCGGGGTGGAAAATCAATGCATGTGGCATCTTACAATATATATGATGGCCCGTCGCTTGTGCTCTGTACCACGTCTGCACATGTCTGTACATAAGTGTGGCTTGTCTAGGGTTTGCGTCATTGTTGTCTTGATGCACAGTTAGGGTTTGAAGAGGTTTTCATCAAAGATTAGGGTTTTTGGAAGATCATTTAAGGCATATTAGGGTTCGCAAACTTTCTTGAGCAGAGATAGGGTTTGTGGTGACACATTCGAAGCTGAGCATAGCGTAGAGAAGGTCATAGCTGTGGAATTCACAGGATCGTCAATTTTTAGGGTTTTTGGCTGTGGTGTTTGGGCTCGGAAGGATCTTTGGAACAGGGCTATAGCTGAGTACAGTTAAGAGGGAGTTGCAGCAAATAAACTTCATTTTCAAAGAGAGAGCATGTGTTACTTAGGATATATTCAGGATGGCATCATCCTCGACTGTTCAAGGCCCTGTTGCAATGCTGAATGACTCACAAGATCGTGATCAAGTGCCCCAAACCCCTTTACATAATGAATTGGATATTGGCAAGCTAAAACATATGATGGAAAACGCTTTAACATTGGATGACAATGTTTAGGGTGATTTACGAGTCGATGTCGATCCCTCTTTGATTTGGGACTCAGCCCTTATGTTTCATGAAAAGGGTCTCCTACTATTTTTCACGGCTCGTATCCCACTAGCAGTGAATGTGGCTTATGCTATCAATTCCAATGTAGGCAAGGATGTGGTGGATAAAGTTTTCTACTCGGGGCATGGTTTGTTTGAAGTGATTTTCAACGATAACGATATCAAGTCCCAATTTTTGGCACAACAGACATATTTTCTGTGTGGTTTAATGGCGCATGTCTTTCCTTGGAAGCTAGTGAAGGCAATGAAGGAAGAACTCCTGTACAAATGTCCTGTTTGGATGGAATTGGTGGATCTTCCATCTTTCTTGTGGAATAGTATTGGGCATGTGGCCAAAGTCTTGGGTAAATTGTTATATACTCTGTCCATTTCAGCACCAAACAAGAACAGGGTTTGTGTTCTCTGAAATACTTTGAGACCTTCTGCCAAAACTCTTGTTATCAATGTTCCTAATATTGGTAGAATTGTAATTTATCTAAAATGGGAAAATATGGCTGGCTCATGCTTTCATTGTGGCAATTTAGGGCATTATTCTAAAAATTACCCTACTCTTAAGTCAGAAGGAGCTAATTTCATCCCCACTTGTCCTAGAAGCAAATCTTGGTTCCTGAGGAACAAGTATTTGGAAAGCAAAAGAATTTTCCTGCGTCTCGTAATGTACATACTTCTACTCCTATGGGAGCTCAACATGTTGCCAGTAAAGGAAAGGAAGTGGTGATGGAGAAGCAGATGCATCCTGTAGCTCCTATCACCCCAATGAAGCTTAATGTTTACAAGCGAAGAGAGGGAGAGGGTGCTAGTAAAGATGACTCTAGGAAGAGAGGAGAAGATGCAGGCAAGAGACTTGTAGATGATGATGGGTTTACTCCAGTTTCTTATAAAAAAGCTTTGCTTCGGGGTAAATGAAGCAGGTTTCAATCTGGATATTCAGCTTCTCCTTCAGATGAAGCTAACCTCGTGCCGCATTCTAATGATCATATGGCAGAGTATTACGAGAATATGGACATTGTGTTGCAAGATTTAGCTCCGACATTGGCTCAAATGGACTCCTCTCATGCAGATCCCCCCGTCTCATGAAATTAGCAACGTGGAATATTGAGGGGCTAGGGAAGTACGGGAAGTGGACAAGGTTGTGGAGATGGATTATTACACATTAGCTTGATTTGGTGGCAGTTCAAGAGCATAAAAAGCATGATCATGCTGGAATGCGTATTGAGACAAGAGATTTTCACTTGTGTTATAATGGGATTAAGAATAAATATTCTGGGTGTCTTTTCATTGTTAGGAAAGATATTCCCTTTCAGGTTTTGTTTGATGACTTGCAAGGTAGATTCTTTATTCTTCATCTTACGTTGCAGGATGTTTCATATATCTGTATTAATGTGTATGCCCCTAACTCTCCAATGGAAAGAGTCAGAACTTGGGAGAATTCGCTTCACGCTATTCATTCTTGTGCGGAGCTTCAAGTATGGACAGACGCTCGTATTCTTCTATGTGGTGACTTTAATATGGTAGATGCGAACATGGATTGCATGACTTCTGCTTCTCTTATTTCTTCAGAGGAGAACTCTATTTGGAGTGAAATCTTGGATTTTTTGAATTGCAAAGATCTATGGGGTTATATTGGTGGTCACACAATTCGTTATATGTTTCATTCTAGATCGCATAGGAAAGCTATGAGCAGGCTGGATAGATGTTATTACTCTCATACTTCTTTGTTAAATGCCATGTCCACAATGTGGGTTGATGCTACGGTTTTGATTTTTGATCACAACCCACTTTTTTTGTCCCTTTGCAGAGTAGAATGGAACTCTTGCATACCAGATAAGTTTCATAGAATTCCTTTGAGGGTGAATCTTGCTTGGTTACAAACTTCTATGTTTAAAGATAGTGTTGAGAAATTGATTTTCAGAGTTCTCTCATTAAAGGCTTCACTGTGTATGAAATGGGAATTTCTGGTGGCGGGCATGCAAGATGTGATTAGAGATTGTGGTAAATATTTTGCTAACACCTTAAGGGTGGCCAAAGGAGAAGCTGAACATCTCATTCTCTTAATGACTGAGAAGGTGGATTCTCGACAACTGCTCTCGGAGAGGGATCATGCTCAATTGTGTGATGCGTACAGATGTTTGCACTTAATAGACAACAATGCTTTTCAGTCTTCTAAAGTTCGAGCTAGGTGTATGGAAGTCAATGACCTTCATGCTAATTCAAAATGCTTTTTTGACTTTCTGCGTGCTAAACGTGCAAACACTGCCATCTCTTCACGTTAGTTCAATGGGCAAATTCTGCAGGATGGGAATTCTATAGCTCATTCATGCACATAACACTTTGAAAAGTTGTTTGCTGCCTCATTTTCAACTTCTGATGCTTGGTTCATGGCAATTCAGAACTCTCTTGCCTATGCGGCACAAATCATTGATTTGCGAACGGTTGATAATTGTGAAAGGTCAATAACTGAAGAAGAAGTTCTCATGGCTCTTCAGTCTCTTAAGAATGGAAAAGCACAAAAATTAGATGGTCCCACCAAGGAGTTTGTCATGGCGTTCTGGTCCTCTCTTAAGACTTTAATTCTGGATGCATGTAATGAGATATGGAGTAGTCAAAATATGCCTTTTCGTTTAAGCAAGGGAAAATTAAGCTTATTCCCAAGGTGGAGATCCCCAAAAAGATTAGGGATTGGAGACCAATTATAATGATGAATATTATCTATAAATTTTTTGCTAAAATCTTTTCTATGAGGCTCAAACCGATTATTCATACTGTCGTTCATCCCTCGCAGATTGGGTTCATTCATAAAAGATCAATTTATGATTATATCCTTTTTACCCAAATGATGATGGAGCATGTTGTTTCCTCTAATCAAGAAGTGGTTGGCATGCAGTTTGACTTTGAGAAAGCTTTCGATCGTATACGCATTGCTGTGGTGCTTAGGAAGCTGTGTTTCGGCCTTAAGTTCTGTCAATTGATTTACATCTTGGGACAAGACAATGTATCGCATGTGGAGATTAATGGAAGGCTTTCTGTGTCTTTTGTCATTCAGCGCTCTGTGCGTCAGGGATGTCCTTTGAGTCCTCTTTTCTATGCATTAGCTTCCACTCCAATGTTTTATTTGTTGGAGGCTAAATTGAACTCTAATCTTATTCATGGCATTTCAATGTTTGGAAGTTTCCATGTTGCAGTCGGGTTCGCAGATGACACTTCCACTTTTGCAAAAGCAGAGGCAGAGAATGTTCAGATTATTCTTGCTTGTTTGGATCCTTTTTCGGAGGCTTCTTCTCTTTGCATTAATATAGGAAAATTAGTTCTTATCAACATTTCTGTGCAGCACTTTGAATCCCTTCCTTGGTATGGTCCTAAAGTTGATACAGGTACTGTTTTCCGGCATCTTGGATACCCATTGGGTATAAATGTTCCCATTAAGGATAAAATACGTTGGGTACTATGTAAAGTCAGAGCTAAAATGGAGTTGTGGCGAGCTTCGCAATGGACTTCACATATCAGAATAAGAATAGTCCAAGATTTTATGCAACCTTATCTCATGTATTGCCTACTACTGTTGGATTGGAAAAAATGTCACCTTCAGGGTTTTGATCATCTCATAAAAGATTTCTTGTGGAATAAAAAGCATAATCGTGCATTGGTACTCTCAGCCTAGAGGTATGTCTGTCAACCCAAGCCTAGGGGTGGCCTTGGAATTCTATATCTTCATGTATACATAATGGCGTGACAAAGCCATTATGGGATCCGCGTGGTGGGAAGTAACATATGGCAATGTAAACCCAGCTCTTTGGTGCTATCTCCATGCCGACCCACATGTATCATGCCTCCTCGTCTCTTCCTATGATATGACTCCGGCTCTGTATCTCCTGTCTAAATATGATGGCGACGCCCCCCGACCCTCGTGATGGACTTTGTCTAATCGTGGTCCTGAATGCAGATTCCCAATGAAAACCTGTAATGTGAGGTAGGCCTCTCTCTTCGCTCTCGTTGGACTCTATGATGCAAGCAAAGTCATGAGTGTCTAGAGAGAGAGAGTTATATTAACATTTTCCAAAGGCCAAACTTCGCTTATGATACAAACCATGTGCAACTGTGGTAATCTCTATGTAGAAATGAAAAAGAAAAATACTAACTACATAAAACTATATAGGCTGAAAACAACAAAAGGATGGTGTACTTGGTAATGAGGAGGTAGTAGGAATAATGTAGTGGTGCATGGGGGAGCATGGCTCTGACTGTGTAGATAATGACCACTTAATATAGGGGGGATCCATGGGGGAGTGAATATGTAATAAGTGTTGATGATGGGTGGAGGTGGGTGGAGTATGTGGTACATCATTGGCAGTCAGAGTACCTGTTGTATATTATTGAACAAGGCATTGTTAAAATGTTAAATTATTAATGTATTAATATGTTTTTGATGTTTTTGATATAGCAGCTCAAGGTTCGTGAGGAGCGTGCAAGGCGTGAAAGGGCGGACATCAATAATCCGAATAATTATTATTTATTTTGTAAATAAACCTACGTAGAAGGTTCTATTGTTAGAAAAGTAATGGTTAGAATAATGATCGTTGTAGACCGCAGTTTCTGTTATTGAAAGCAATGGCTTTCTGTAAAAGTTATCAACTTTTAGTTCACTCCTGCTTTTCGAAGCCGCCCTCTTGTAACCACTCTTTTCGACGTAATCAAAATTCCTATAAATACATGCACTCTGTGGACTGTCGAAACAGAGTGCATGGGGGAGATTGCACCCAATACTGCGTTGTGTCTCGTCTCTTGTTGCGTCTATTCTCTGTGTGTTCTCTGTGTCCGTAATCTCTGTATGCGCGTGAGCAAGATCCTGACAACAGTACCCCTTAAAGCCAAGTGGTGGTGGTGTGTCTATGCTCCATCATGTGATCGTGGGCTATCGTGATGCGTGAGATATCCTCCTTGTGGAGTTGTGGTCATTGGTACCCAACCATACATGGTCGGCATCGCAGTCTTTGTTTGGCTACTTGTTGGAGGGTGAGCCCTATGCCTCCGGGAGGCGGGGCCATATGATGTGGTCCAACTCGCTGAAAGAACTCAGTAATAGTCTACTGGGTACTCACCCGTGTTTGATGTGTGGGCTGTAGCACCTTCTCTTGTCTCTCATATGCCGCCGTGGAGAAGCCTCACATCCTCTGTTGGTCTCTACTGGTCATGTAGAGCTGGAGTGACTCCTCTATCTCAAACTTCACTCATAGTTCTGCGGATGCTCAGCATCTAGTAACCAAGTGCTCCTCACTCTCTATCTTTGTATGGCATATTGGGCACCAGCTCTCCTCTTGAGGGACTCCTCTAGCCTGACCCCTCTAAAGAAGGGAGACCCCTAGACTCCATTTTGAAGAGGAAAGACTATTTTGAAGAGGAAAGACTGAATGCTTAATCTCTTTGGGGCACCTTCTACTCAATGGGGTTCTCCTTAGGGAAGTATACCCTATGCTCTCTCACGCATACACAAAAAAAAATAGAAGTATCTCCTTAGGAAAGTAAACCCTATGCTCTCTCAGGCACACACCAAAAAAAATAGCGGTTGGCTCGTTGTGCACCTTATTGAAGATTTAGAATATCATTGATTCTAAAACTCCTTCAAAAAAAATTCACATGAGATGCTTTCAAATTATTTGTAGAAACCATTCTAACAAGAATAAACAGTGACTTGAAATAAAAGTAACATTACGTACACTAGAATAGGACACCTCTTCCAATATAAGAGAATATGATGACTAATTACATGGACAAGATACAATAGCAAAACATAAAGAGATGGACATTTGAGGGGGAGACTCCGACATGAACTCAATGCTCTGCAAGAAAAGGAAGACATCTTTTCACCTTAGGAACTCAGTGCTCTGAAAGAAAAGGAAGACATCTTTTCACCTTATTGAAGATTTAGAACATCATTGATTCTAAAACTCCTTCAAAAAAACATCACATGAGATGCTTTCAACTTATTTGTAGAAACCATTCTAACAAGAATAAATAGTGACTTGAAGTAAAAGTAACATTACGTACACTAGAATAGGACACCTCTTCCAATACAAGAGAATATGATGACTAATTACATGGACAAGATACAATAGCAGAACATAAAGAGATGGACATTTGAGGGGGAGACTCCGATATGAACTCAGTGCTCTGCAAGAAAAGGAAGACATCTTTTCACCTTAGGAACTTGAGAACTTGTATAGAAGACAATGGGAGGTACCCTTGCTCAACTCCACTTGGTAGTCAAGTGCTCGACTCACGCTTCCTTCACATAGCTCCCAATCCCATGTTTCAATCTGCCATCCACCCCTTGGAGAAGCTAGAAGGGACTCCACCCTCTACACACTATGTAGAGGTCTTGTGTCTCTGTCTTCTCTCTTTGTCTATATGTGTCCCCCTCCCTTGATGGAGAGGTCTTCTTATATAGTTTTTTTTGGGAACTCATAGGAGCTTGCTAGTAGCAAAAGGAACAAAATCAGTTTATTCCCTTTGCACGCTCATTGACAATTTTGGGACTTCTAGAAACTTCACTCTCTTTGCAGGCCCACTGACAATTCTTGCACTTCTAGAAACTTCGCTCTCTGTCCACTTAGTTGTTTCCTGCACCATCTCTATCTTCCAAATTTTGGTATTTGGTTTTCCCCTCCGTCATTCGGTGGCGTCGTCCATGAGTCAATGAGTAAGTTACTTAGTCCACGACAATGAGGTCACTTGGAAAGCTAGTCCCTTTCTTACAAGTGAAATGATAGACTAAATTTAAGTTATCAAAAGTAGACCATTTTTTTTTAAAGTAGACCACTTTGCAAAAACATGGAAACTTTTGAAATTAGTGGACTAAATTTCAAAAAATGGACAATTTTTGAAATGGATTGACTAAATTTTAAAAAAATGGTCAACTTTTGAAATAGGTAGACTAATTTTAAAAAATGGGAAACTTTGAAACTAGTCGACTTAATTTGTAAAAACTAGGAAGAAGATCGAACTCAACCTATGAGAGAGAATCAATGTACATAGTTTGTGTCTCCAATCAAATGGAAAGACAAAGCAAGCAGAGAATAAAAGGTGATGCAAAACTAGGTAAAAAGAAAATCAAAGTGTCCATAAATGTGAGTGTGGAGAGTCTATAAGGGGGGGGGGGGGGTGGTATATGGAGTGGTATCTCTATGGTAAACTATATGCAAGAGGGTGGTACAAGTATGAGAATGCATCTAAATGGCACAAAACCCCCAACAAGTGCTCATATATGGATGTCGTATGTGGTACATAGGTGGAGGCGAGATCAGGGTTGCAAGAATGACTACAGTGGGATCGAACATCATCTCAGCCCGTGGCTTGATGGTAATGGGCCTCTATATCCACAATTTGATGACTCTGCAATCTTTGTGTCGGATAGCCTCTAGCATGGGGTCATCACCTAGCACGAAAGGTCTCATCCTATTGAAGAGTCACCCCTCTCTGAGTGATAGAAGGTGGGGGAGGCGGTGCATGTCATGGGGCAAAGAAGTCAGTGACTGAGTCTGTCTCCGGCAGATCGGAGCTTCTGAGGTGGGCTTGAGGAGGGCATCTCTATGGCTCTGTATCTCTAGTAAGAATAAGCCTAACTGACATTGATCTTTGGAGGCCATGCTCTCACGAAGGTAGGCTATCTTGTGAATAGAGCCTTGTATCTGCTCCTGATATCATCATATGCCTTGCATCGACATACAAAATGCTCCTCATCCTCTATCTCTACTCCACATATATGGCAAATCCTCTCCTCTTTGGGGGTGTCTCTTGCACCACCAGCCTCAATGGTCAGTGTGATGAGGGCCTTAGCTGGCCAATCGCTACCCTCAAGTTATGAGGCATGTATGTGTCCATGTAGCGTAGCCTTTGGATGAACCCACCTACCTGACTCAGAGGCTTGTATGGCCACCTCAAATGCTGTACGTGTGAATCTATCTGTTGGGAGCTCCTTCATCCTCCAAATGGAACATATAGTCTTGAATAGTTCCTCTAATCATTGGAGGTGTTGCCATCTCTCCCCTGATGATGTCATATGGTAGTGACTGTTTCCCATGGAATAGCTGTGAGATCATGCATACTTGGCCTCTCAATTGCACTCCATTGGGAGGATGTGAGACCCGGGCCCCAAACTGTCATTGCATACATCATAGCTAGTTTGAATAGTGCATCAAATAGCCATCCCTTCGTACGAGGTTCCTCAAAGTGTGCTTGATGAAACCTCCTCTCTAACATGGCAAAGCTGCATGTTTCCCTGTGAGCCTATGAGTGGCTTCTTGTCTCATACTAAAGGGACTAGGTAGGCTTGTGAATGTGACCCTAGGTAGACATATGACGTGACCACCTCTATCTATCCACCAGCTGCCATGAATCATGCTTCATTCGCACCATAGGAGAGGTGTGGAAGATCATGACCTTGGTCTTGCCAAGGTTTACAGTCAACGCCTTTTGTATGCAAAAATCATATGGCTTTGACTTTTTAGATAATGGCCACATCTAATACACGGGGGATCCATGGAGGAGTGAATGTGTATACCCTAATTGCGCATGGTGGGTGGAGTATGTGGTACATCGGTGGCAGTTTGAGTACCTCCTGAAAGAAGGCTGCCTAAGTGGTGGTGGTGCTCCTCTAGTCATGGGCTATCCTGATGTGTGAGATATCTTTCTCATAGAGTTGAGAGAGAGAGAGAGAGAGAGAGAGAGAGAGAGAGAGAGAGAGAGAGAGAGAGAGAGAGAGAGAGAGAGAGACTTTTTCACATCTATTAGAGGCCAAAATCGGCATATGAGACAAAACATATACATGAGCATGATCTACAAAAATAAAAATGTGAGTACAAAACAAAGTATAAAAGGAAGGGATAATAGCTCACATCGAGGGTGTGGGGTGCTATGGGTATGTACTCTATATGCTTAACGGGTGAGATACAAATATGATATGCATAGGGAGGGGGGGGTGGGTGGAGTCATAGCCCTCTAGATGCCTAGAGTGGATGCAGGATATAATGCATCGGTGGGTAGGGCATCGTGGAGAGTCATTGAATGCTCTGAACATCGAAATCGGAAAGGGTGCGTTGCTGACGTCTCCATATCTCCATGTCATGGCGTGCATGAATCGTTTGAATCTCTCTCTGGTGGTCGGTGCTATCGTCTAAGCTCCTCTTCTCTCTATAATGTGACACCCCGCGTCGAGCTCGGCTCCCGGTCGGATGTGGGTTTGAAAAATCTGTAATATGAGTCTCGGGGGTCGGCTGTATCTCCATCTGCTGGATAAGTGAGGCACGATGGCGCCAGAGCTCTACTAGGAAACGAACTAGAGGGCATTGGTCCTCCGTCTTCAGTAAAGCCGTGATCTCTCTAGGCCCCCTCAAGAGTTGAGGGTATCGGTCTTTGATATCCTCATATGCCTGGCATTTACATGTGTAGTGCTCCTCGTCCTCCACCTCCTCTCGGCACATATTGCATAATCTCTCATCCTCGATGTAGATGAAATTCTTGTTCTTCTCTACCTGAGGTGAGTTATTTTTCTGAGTGCAGTGTGCACTATGTGCTTCTTTGCACACTCAGTGGTCCGGTAGAAAATTAGACAGATCAACAGTTCAGAAGGTAAATAAATCACATAAGTCGCGGCAAGAATAGACTACAAGATCAAAGAAGCATATCTCCATTAATAGCAACATAGAAGTGTACAAGAAGGATCATTAAAGTGAACAAATAATCACTACACTCACTTCTCTGTGACTAACTCACAACCACAATCAAATTGGCTCTCAAATGCTAGAGGCTTCACAGTACTGGAAGTATACCAGCCTTTTCAAGCACTCAGTCTGTCCTCGGCGGCAAGACCAGAGCCTCTTGTCCACGGAGCTTCTCCACAAAGGTTAGATGACCTTCTCCAGTACCTTCACTTGTCTCTTGACTAGTACTTATGAATCTTCTAACAAGCCCCATAACACCTATGTCTCTATGTCTTGTAAATCTTCTTCTCTGTCTCGTGCCTTCCATCTCTCGTATATCCCAGTGTATCTGAAAGGGTTCTTTTTATAGGATGCTATCATGAGCGGTTACTCCATCACTCCTTCCCTGTCACTTTTCTAACACTTTTCTGGTATTCTGGCAAGTATGGTACTCTGTCAAATCCGGCACTCTGCAACATGCCAAGTCCAATACTTTGCCACTTGCCAAGTCCAGTACTCTGCCACCTTCCAAGTCCGGTACTCTACCATCCACTCTCTATCTCTTTTCTTTGTGCTTCACTCTCCCAGTAAGATCTAAAAGACGAATTGAGAGATAGGTCCCACTAGCAAAAAAAAGACCAATTTGCCAATTCGTCTTCCAAGACGAATTTCATAAAAAGACCAGTTTGTAAGTGGATGAATGCGATAAAGATTAATTTTGTAAAACGACCGATTGCTGAAATGACTTCTTCTTTATACTATGCTGGTTCGATTCACGAGATACTTTTCCAAGACTAATCTTTCCTATTTTCAGCTATACAGGTTGCCCACCACTACTTCACTTTCCGTCTCAAAGAGTGCTTCAATGGGAAGTGCTGCTGTAATGTGAAGTGCTGTTGCCTTTGTGAAAATTACATATACAATGTTATCAAGAACTACAAAAAATGATCAGAAATCAAAATGATTACAACTTTGCCATATAACCTGTCCATGTGTGTATACAAAATAGGACAAATACATTACTGCTATCTAAATGAACCAAAATCATCACAAATCATCTAAATAGTAAAGAACTAAAGATGCTTTGGTGAAGTCCTAGCTGGAGGTAGGATGGCCTCCACTTATGATGGCTTTCCTGAAGAAGATGGCTGCGCAAAGAACACTTCTTCAGCCATAACATGCAAAGCCCTTGCCTTCTCTAATTTGGCTCGGCAGATTTGGATCTGTGTGCACAATTCCTTATTTTCCTTCTTCAATTCTTCACATAGCTTCTCCTGATGTGACAGACCAAGTAGCCGTTGCTGAGCTCTTCCATGTGCTTCTTCTAAGTGGTCCATACGGTCTCGAGGTTCCCCATTGGACCTAATAAGAGAAGCTAGCAAGGTGCCCATGGTAGTGGCATTAGTGTGGTATCGCTGTATAACTGCTAGCTTCGAATCCAAGGAAGACTTCTCTTCGTCACATAATTCAAGCTTATCCTCAAGTGTATCTGCTACAACACTAGAATGTGTGGAAGAAGCTGGTATGGAAGGTATATTGTGTGCAGGGGTTGGTTGGAGAGGGGATATTGGCGGGTGGATTATATGTAATCAGGGTTGAGGGTACGGTAGCCGATGCGATAAGGGATGGTGTGGGAGTGACAGGGTGATTGGGAATTGGAGCTGAAAAAGGTAGATGTGGTGGCAAGTAGTTGGGTGAAGGGATCAATGGAGATGGAGGACGTGGTACGGACTCACACACATAATGCGTAGGATCTGAAGTAGGTGGTGTCGTTGTGGTTGTGGATATTAGAGTATGTGAAGGGATAGTAGAGGTAGTGGGGTGTTGAAGTTGAAGGTCAAGGACAAAGCATAGGAACACATCTAAGAGGTGGACACACAAGAAGAAGGAGCAAGTAGGGAGCTCCAAGAAGTGTATGTCAAATTTTCACAAGAATTCCCTACAAAAATAGTGATTTTCATCACTAAAAACCATTGTAAATACCATTTTCTATTTTTCTAACTCCATTTTGTTCAAGCCAAGGAGTCCTTGAGCTTGAGGAGTATTAAAACTATCATTCTACCAATTTTCATAATTTTTAGACTCCGTTTGAGCCCTCAAATAAGCCTTGGAACCTAATTTTTAACTAGGCCAGACACTAGGTCTGGACAGGGCCAAAACTAGTCAAAAAACTATAAAAAGAGCTAGAGAGCTCATTTGAGGTTAGCTTGTTAGAGAATAGAGCTTTTGTAAGAGAACTCTTTTGCAATCGAAGCTTTCCATTGTTCCTCTCTTTGATTTTACTTTGTGCGCGTGTGTGTATGTGTGTGCATGTTTGTGTGCTTTCACTCACGCACTTGTGCCTTCACTTGCTCGTGGTCTTCATACCGGTCCTCATGTCTCCGCGGATTGACAAGTAAAGGAGGTGGTGCTGACGCTTGAGCTACACCAAATTTTGGCGCCGTTGCCGGAGAGAGAGCTTCGAGGACGAGCGTTGTGATGATAAGATCGTAGATTTGCGACGTTGGAAGGTAAAATAACTGTCATTTCAGTTCATTTTCTGTTTTTTCCTCTTCATCTTCATCATCATCATCATCTCCACCTTTTTCCATCTTCTTCTTCATAGAAATTTCTTGTTTTTTAGTGCATTTTCACCATTTTCATACCATTTTTCATGCATTATTGTGTGGGAAAGAGTTAGGAGGTGCAAGGGAGAGCAAGCGCTGTGTTTTTTCATGATTTTCTGCTCATATGGAGCTCACCATTGCCGGCGCTCAGAAATTTGAATTTCCCGCCAAAAATCGCGATTCTGTGAAAATTCAATTTTTTTTGAAAAATCGATTTTCTGTTTCCCGCCTAAAAGCTTGCTGAAAGAATCACGATTCTGTGGTCATTTTCAGAATCGCAATTCTGTGATTGTGCTCAAAATCGCGATTCTCACAAATCACGATTTTCAGCCAAAAAACACGATTCTGTGATTGTGCTCAAAATCGCGATTCTCACAAATCACGATTTTCAGCCAAAAAACACGATTCTGAAAAAACACGATTCTGTGGTTGTGCTCAAAATCGCGATTCTCACACATCACGATTTTCAGCCAAAAAACATGATTCTGTGGTTGTGCTCAAAATCGCGATTCTCACAAATCACGATTTTCAGCCAAAAAAACACGATTCTGAGAAAACACGATTCTGTGGTTGTGCTCAAAATCGCGATTCTCACAAATCGCGATTTTCATGTCAAAAAACACGATTCTGAGAACCACGATTTTGTGAAAAACACGATTTTGTGAATCATGATTCTGTCAGACAAAATCGCGATTCTCTAGAACACGATTCTATGAAAACACGATTTTCTGCTCAAAATTGCGATTCTCACCAATCACGATTTTCAGTAAAAATACGATTTTGTGAAAAAGGCGATTCTGTGAAAACACGATTTTTTGCTCAACATCGCGATTTTCAAAAACACGATTTTGTGCTCAACATCGCGATTTTCAAAAACACGATTTTGTGAAAAACACGATTCTGTGCTGAACATCGCGATTTTCTAAAACACGATTCTGTGCTCAACATCGCGATTTTCTAAAACACAATTCTATGCTCAACATCGCGATTTTCTAAAACACGATTCTGTGCTCAACATCGCGATTTTCTAAAACACGATTCTGTGCTCAACATCGCGATTTTCTAAAACACGATTTTGTGCTCAACATCGCGATTTTCTAAAACACGATTCTGTGCTCAACATCGCGATTTTCTAAAACACGATTCTGTGCTCAACATCGCGATTTTCTAAAACACGATTTTGTGCTCAACATCGCGATTTTCAAAAACACGATTTTGTGCTCAAAATCGCGATTCTCTGATTTCACAAAATCGCGATTCTCTTGATTTCACAACATCGCGATTTTCTCTAAAAGGTCCTGTTTGCCTGTTTTGACCCCTAGGAGCTTGATCTGACATAACTTTTTCATCCAAAGTCCATTTTTTGAGCTCTATAGCTCGTTGGAAAGCTCGTTTCAAATCCTACACGATCTAAACTGTTTTTTTCAAGAATAACACGTTGATTTTGAGATAGGATAATTTGAAGTTGACCTTTAAGTGGGACCTGGAACCCAAGGGGACTCCAAAGGATTTTTGAGCAATACCAAAGGGAAATTTCTGGACTCTTAGCCAAAGCTTATGAACCTGAGGTCTGGTAGACACCTAGGCAAGGATAAACAAAGCATTAGATCTTCTGAGGCTAGTGTCAACCATACAGCTAAGTCTTGGGCGCAACAACTAAGTGGTCATCATTACAGACTAAGTTCAGACACAAGTGATTCAGAAATGTCTTTTAGCATGGGGAAACCTGTAGGTGGCTCAGGGACTGCCCATCTACAAACACCAGAAGGTCCCTATAAGACACAATTGGAATATATTCGGACCAACCGATTAGGTGCTCGCATCTATGAGGATGGCCTGAGGCGATCAGTGGTCCAACTCAAAAATCCAGATCAATCCTTTGGACTTGAACACCCGGTGGTCAAGTTCGAAGAGGGTTCATACATTGATAAGGAAGGAACCATGTATGTGGTTACCAACCAACCAGATAGGACTGATGAGTTTGGAAATGTCATTCATGAGAATGAGATAGGAGACCTAGAACAAGGAAATGTAGGACAAAGACCCCATACTCCTAGAGGTAAGTCAGTTTTGACCAGAGTGATCACACCAGATTGGATCCCTCAAGACAACAAAAGCATAGAACTCTTCTTGAATAGAGAAACAGAGGAAGCCTTTTGGAGATTCAAGCCAGATCAACCTAGCCAATTGGGCATAGTCATCATCTACGAGTTCAAGGATCCAGAGATACCAGGCAAAGTTGTCTACCTGGATAACACGTCAGAGAAAATTTTCTTGGTAACAGAACATGATAGACATGCATATACTTGGAAGAGTGAATTGATTTTCCCTCCACCAAGATCCAATGTTTCCCATGGCCTCCAAGGAGTAGGATCATCCCACGCTCATGAAGCCCAAAGAGAAAGAACTAGAGAGAGACCCGAGGTAAGTTTTGCACACACCGTAGGCAGGAATAGGTCAGGATTTGGAAATGAAAGACCTGAAAGAGAGAGACATCAAGCACATAGGCAACAAAGAGATGAACAGGATTTTCCATTGCCTAGACCCCGAGAGCACCCAAGAACCCTTAGACCCACTCAAGTGATCAAGGCAATGAAGAATTATTTTGACGGGTCAGGAGATCCTTATGATCATGTTGCCGAGTTCAAACAAGTGTTAAGAGCTGAACAGGTTGAGGATTTGTTCACCCAGTACGAGGCATTTGGTCGGACTCTTAAGGGCACTGCCTTAGCTTGGTTTCAACCACTGAGTAGTCGAAACTATCGTGATATAGGTCAACTCCTAGACGAATTCATTGTAGAATTTTCCAAGAGTGGTATCAGGCATAACACTTCATCTTTGATCCACAGCTTCAAGCAAACACCCCAAGAAACAGTGCGACTAGCAGGTAGAAGTTTTACACAGTACCTAGAAAGATTCCCTGCTCCAGAGCTACCCACACCAGCCAAACAAGTGGCTTTGTTCTTAGATGGCTTACTGAGCACAAAGTTAAGATCATATGTCTACTTGAAAGAGCCTAGATCCATAGAAGAGTGTGTTCGAACGTGCATTGACATAGAAGATAACTTGGGTGAGGAGTTAGGATTATCCAAACTCTATAAGGATTCAGATAGTTCTACTAGTCATACTTGAAAAATCTCCACGGAAATAGAGGAGATAGCTGAGCAAGTTGCCAAGAAGCTGGGAATCCAAAATAAACAAACACAGAGAGTCACTCCATTGAATCGGTGTTATACTTGCGGAGGCGACCACATGGCTAATGTATGCCCATTGCACAACCAGAACATGAGAGAAAGGAATGCTCCATATTGCACTATTGAGAGAAAATATACAAACCACACGGCTCAAGATTGTCCCTATAATAGGCAGGCTGTTAGACAAAATTATCAACAACCTTACCAACCAGGTAGGTATCAAAACCAATACCAACAGCCATATTATAGACCACAACAGCAATATCAGGCACAATATAGACCACAACCAGTCTTGGGAAACCAACCACTAGCTCCTGCCAATGTGATTCCAGTCAAATATGCTGTGGGAGAGGAAAATCCAAATAGAGCATTGGTGCCACTAACCCCATTGATACCGGATAATGACTCCCATGCTCATAGTTGAGACTACTCCCATGAAGGTAGTCCACATGCTTATTACACAGAGTCACCTGAACATAGTGAGATTTACCCGTATCAATATGAGGCACAACCTATGGAACAAAATTGGGAGCCTGAATATTCCAATGTCATGTACGCAAATGCTAACCCTACGCCCCAACTGAGACAAGTAAGACCGCAAGCCCCTAGAGGACCATGTTTTAGATGTCAGGGCGACCATTTCCTTCGTGATTGTCCCCACCCACCATCTCCGAGTCAAGGACAGGCTATCACAATACAAGCTTTTTGTCTTGATTGTGGAAAAGACCATCTCCCTAGAGATTGTCCAAGAAACCCCTCCAGTGCACCCAAGATTACACCCATTAATGTGGTAGGCTTAGTGGCGGATTCAAGCTCAAGTAGCAGTAATGTGGCACCTGTACAGGCAGTTACTAGGGCACAAGCATTAAAACCAGATAAACCAGCAGAACAATCAGAGCAGAACAATCAGAGTCGAGTGAATCAGGAGAGCCTAGTAAGAGGAAAACAAGAACATGGAAGGATACCAGAGAAAAGGCCAATCGTAAATGGAATAAAAAGTTATCGGAACTAGAAGAAAGCTTGAAAGACGCAAAAACAAAAATAGAAGACATTGCATCTCAAAACCCCTCGCATGCCTAAACTCCATCCACTCCACCTCATCCCACCCCACCACTCATTGTAAATAGACCGCAACTAGGGTCTTTTCTTGCAGATCCAACCCCAGAAGGCTTGGACATGATGTACAAGGCCTACCAGGCTTGACTTCAAGAAGGGCCAACAGCTGCAAACCTAGACAAGAGTTACCCTAGAGCAGATTTAGAGATTGAACGGATGAAAATGTGAATGAAAATGGTAGAACAAGCTCAAGCTATACTGTAGACTAGTCAAAAGTTCGATCAGACAAACTCTGTCAAACCGGATTTGCATTTCCAAGGCTTACTAAAAAGATTAGAGCAATTAATAAACAAACCACAAGTTTCTTTACCTCCACAGGCTCAACCAGTAATTGAAAGAGGAAGCTCACCACCAATGGGAGCTTATGTTCCTAATTTCACGGATGCCGGAATACCTCCTTCAATTCAACAGTACTCTCAAGAGTTCTTGCGGGAAATACAAGATAAATGGGCCAAGGAGAAGGGTAACTCCCCTCCTATTCCTGAGATTGATGATCTTCATGATCAATTTCCCCAAGACATTCCATCTATTTACGGAGATGAAGCAGAACAACAAGAAGACGAAAGGTTAGATTTTGAATCTAATACTTTAGAAGAACTGCCTCAATTTCCAGGCCCATGGGAATCTGAATCTCTCCAGATTAGAGCTCCCACAATACTAGTAAGAAATGAAGACTCTGTGGTTCCAAGGAACACGGATGTCGTGAAGAACACTAAGGTTCAGTGTCATCTCACTGTAGAAGAGCTTCTCAAAGCAAAACCTGAACTATGGAATCATGTGAAGGATCAGGTTCCAGAACTTGATTCCAACATGCCAAAAGCAAGCTCTAAGCAAAGGGTACCAGAGAGACCTCTAGACAAAATAGGGGACATGTGTGAGGGTGAAGAAGGTAATACTTATCTTCCAATCACCTACCAAGGTTACACAACCAAAGCAATCATAGATTTCAGTGCTGGTGTTGCTATTGCGACCACCTCCTTGTGGAAGCAATGGGGAAAACCCACATTAAGACCAACTAGAATGAAGCTTCAGATGGCCGATGGTCATTTTGAAAGACCTCTAGGATTGCTCGAAGGGATAACTCTAACCACTTGTGGCGTGGAGTTTGAACATACATTTGCTATATGTGACTTTGAGAAGAATAACGTCTATGAGATGATCCTAGGAAGACCCTTCCTACGACAATTGCAAATAGTACAGGATTGGGGAACCAACTCCTTGTACTTACAACACTTAGGGGTCACCACCAAGGTCAATTTGAAGGATTACTCCTTTAGAGATGTGTCACCCCTACAGTGGAATCCTATCCACAAAGCGAAAGAAGATTCCATCTCTGTGCATTCTGAAAGTTCACGTGATCCATCATGGCTGCACGAAGATACTCATTTGTGGATGTGCAAGGTCGCAGAGGAAGAGGAAAAACGCTTGAAAGCGAGAGAAGAAGGAACTTCACCAGGAGATAGACCAGTTAAAGACCTAGCCTACACCGATGATCTTTCCAGATGAGGAATTTGAGCCTGATGGCTGGCCAGAAATCTTAGCCACCATGGACATTGCTGTCAATGAAGAACAATGGACACCTCATTGTGATAAGGAGGGTTATGATATCTCAGTGTTCATGTGTCAGCCCTTGCTAGAAGAATGTGACCCTAGTGATGTCATAGAAGAAGAAGAGAATGACGATGATATAGAGTCCATTGTGATGGATAGTTGCTTTAACTCAGAGCAGCACTATCTAGAAGGTATAGGAGTGTTCACCCAGAAAGAAGAAGAACCTCTCACAAGTATTAAAACGGTAAATTCGAAGGATGGAAGTGAGAGTAGTCAAAAGAAAAAGAAAAGAAAAGCAGTGAAACAAGAAGAGTAGGAATCATTGTTTGAAGTACCAGAAAACTTCAAGAAATATGAAGTTGACGACCACAAAATTTTGGTACGAATGCCTAAGAGAGAGGCCATCATAGGAGAATCATATGATAATAAAGAAAAGACCAAGAAGATTGTAGTGACCATCGAAGAGAACGAAGAGAGATGCACATATATAGGAGATGACCTAAGTGCAAAAGAAGAAATGGAGCTTGTAGCTCTATTAAGGGAATATAGGGATGTGTTTGCGTGGCACTATAGAGACTTGAAAGGGGTAGATCCAAGAATTTGCTCTCATACTATCCCCTTGCTCTCATACTATCCCCATGACTGCTGATGCCAAGCCCACCAAACAGAAACCCTACACATATAATGATACCTATGCAGCCAAAATAAAAGAAGAAATTGATAGGCTGATTGAAGCTGGATTCATCTATGAGATTGAGCATACAGAATGGGTGTCCCCCATTGTTGTGGTACCCAAGAAGAACGGGAAGTTGCGAGTGTGTATTAACCTTAAAAAAGTTAATGCCGCTACGATCAGAGATAGTTATCCACTTCCAATCACAGAACACCTATTGGAGCGTGTTGCAGGCAAGGAAGTTTATAGCTTCCTTGATGGATTTTCAGGTTACAATCAAGTAGCCATTGCCCTAGAAGATCAACACAAAACAGCTTTTGCCACAGAGTGGGGAATCTTTGCATTTCATGTTATGCCATTCGGGCTCACAAATGCACCTGCAACATTCCAACGGCTCATGTGTCATGTCTTCAAAGAGTTCTTGCGAAAGAGCTTAGAAGTATATGTGGATTATTTATGTGCTCATTCCAAAGAAAGAAGATTTCACATCCCTGAACTCAGACAAATCTTCAAGAAGTGTAGAGAATATCGAGTGTGTCTGAACCCAGAAAAGTGTGTGTTCATGGTGCGTCAAGGTAAAATCTTAGGTCATATTGTTTCTAAGAATGGAATCTCAACCGACGAAGATAAGGTACGAGCCATAGCAGAGCTTCCAAGGCCAAGGAATGTTAAAGAGGTTCAAGCTTTTATGGGCCATTGTGGATATTACCGTAGGTTTATCCACATGTACGCGATCATAGCTAGACCCCTTTATGCCTTGTTGTCTAATTTTGAGTGGAACGATGAATGCGAGAATTCTTTCAATGAACTGAAGAAACGTTTGTGCACAGCACCAATACTGACCACTCCTGATTGGAATAAATCATTCCATGTACATGTGGATGCATCCAATCATGCCATAGGATGTGTGCTAGCACAACCCACAGGTGAAGGAAACTTAGACTTGCCCATAGCATATGCTAGTAGACAACTCACCGGAGCTGAACGAAACTATACCACAACTGAGAGAGAGGGCTTAGGCATGGTATATGCTGTGAAGAAGTTTAGACACTATTTATTGGCCAACAAGTTCAAGTTTTTCACTGATCATCAAGCTTTGTTATATTTGGTAAAAAAACCTTGCAATACTGGACGCTTAGTAAGATGGTTCCTCTTACTAATGGAATATGACTTTGAAGTTGTTGTCAGGAAAGGTAGAACCCACCTTCGGGAGATCACCTTTCTCGCATCACTTCAGGAGAGTCACCGCAAGGAGTGTCTGATGAATTACCCGATGCTTATCTGTTCAATTTAGAAGTTGTTCCTAAATGGGCAAATAAGTTGGTACCAGTCCTAACCTTCGGACCTCTGCAAATAAGAATGTGAAAACATCACAAGAAGAAATTGTAAAATCACAAAAATATCACATATTGGGAGGAAGCATGTACAAACAAGATACTGAGGGTGTTTTAGCTTGTTGCGTCGAGGATGATGAACATAGTAGTTGGTTGTAGCAAGCTCATGAAGGATTGCTAGGAAATCACTATTCTAAACAACGAACATTGCAGAATCTGAAGCGTTTAGGAGTGTATTGGCCTAGCATGGACAAAGAAATACATGAGTGGATTAAGAATTGTCCAATGTGCAGAGAGACACCCCCGGTGGAGCATGCAACCCTTTATCAAGTGTCATTAATTCCAGATTGGAGTGCTCCATTGGTAGAGTTTATGAGATCGGGAAGATTACCCAAAGAAGCTAGTCTAGCAAGAAGACGAAGCATGGAGCAAGAGGCTCAAGGCTATGCCTTAGTAGGGGACAACCTATACCGAAGAGGCAAAGATGGTTACTTAAGACTATGCGTTCATGAATCAGACTATTTAAAGGTCTTAGAGACTGCACACAGCGGTGTTGTAGGTGGACACTTTGGTCCGGATCGAGTAATCAAGACCATTCTATTCTCAGGACTTTGGTGGCCAACTCTTCATATGGATGCACATACCTATATGAAGAAATGTGACACATGCCAACGTGCGCAATATCCTATCAGAAAGGACGAGATGCCTTTGAGGCCCATGATGGGAGGATGTGCATTCTCAAAGTGGGGTATAGACTTTGTAGGTCCTATTAACCCCCCCAGCTAGAAACTCCCATGCAGAGTACATCATTGTAGCCACAGATTACCTTACAAAATGGGTAGAAGTCAAAGCCACAACAAAGAATGATGCTGAGACGACGGCTAAGTTCTTATTCGAGAATGTGTTCACGAGATATGGACTACCAATAGAGTTAGTGAGCGATAGAGGCACACACTTCTTGAATGAAGTCATTGAAAATCTTCTCCAAGAATTCTTGGTGATACATAAGAAGTCTACCCCCTATCACCCACAAGCTAACGGACAAGCCGAGAGCACCAATAAGATCCTCTGTAATGTATTGACAAAACTGGTAAATAATAAACGCTGTGATTGGGACAAGCAACTTCATCATGCTGCTTATCGAGTTGCCTACAAAACGGTACTCAACGCCACCCCATTTCAGATGGTCTTTGGACAGAATGTTGTGCTACCATTGGATTTCCTAATTCCAGCTTTAAAGGTAGCACAAGAGCATGAGTGGAATGGACATGAGTTGTCCTCTAGCGTCTTTGATCTAGAACGCTTAGGTGAGACGAGGCTACGAGCGGCAGCAGGTATCTATGCTGCAAAGAAAAGGCAAAAGGCATACTTTGATGCACACATCAAGGATAAGGGAGTGAAAGAGGGAGATCTAGTGTTGGTTTATACACTAAAACAACATGCCTGCAAGTTGGAAAAAAGAGGATATGGACCCATGATCATTAATAGAATTTCCACTAGTGGTGCAGTTCAGTTGGCCACTCTAGAAGGAGATATCTTGTCCAACTATATTAGTGGATGTAGAGTCAAGTTATACCAAGAACCTCTTACAGAGGATATGCTTACAAGACTCAACACTGCTAAGAAGAGAAAAGAAGAGGAGTCAAGGGTGAGAGAAGAAGCACAAGCAGAGGCTAGAGAGCGCATAAGGTGAAATAAGTTACGGCGATTAGGCCTAGATGTCAACTCAAAAGCCCCAAAATATCACATGGATATGTGCCAAAAATCAGGCATAGCGACTTCTCAAGTCATTGACCGACGACCCTTTGTGACCATAGAGATAGGACAAGGGAAGGATGCAAGGACTGTGAAAGCATTAATTGACTCAAGTGCAGCAAGTAGTGCAGTTAGACTTTCCTACTGCCAAGACTTGCAGTTGAACATCAATCCCATAGAAGCTTATCTCATAGGATTGGGAGGTGTGGAAACCCCTTGTTTGGGTGAGGTGGAACTTCCCATCTACCTTCAAGATGTTCGAATGAAAGTCAAAGCGCTAGTGTGTCAAGATTAGAACCTTACAGAACCACTTGTTTTGGGTCAAGATTGGATTTATGACCATGCAGTAAACTTAAACCTAAAAAGTCAAATTCTTCAAGTTTGGGTACATGAACAATGCATTACAATAGAATTAGAGAACTGCATGCTCCGAGATCATGGCACCACACACTCTCTTAGTTCTTCTAAGACTGATCATATGGAAGAAGATGTATGTGTCAAAAGCTCTATGATGCAGAAGAAGTCAATCGTGGAAGAACAGGCTCAACAACAAGCGGACTTCTCCTCCGAGGCAGGGACTAATGCCGCCACAACAACTCAACCAACAAAGCAAGCACAACCGAACAGAACAACTGCTATATCAAATAGACAACGAGATTTCCAAAGGAAGGTAGTGCCGAGCATGAAGCTGATCTGGATACGAAACGGAGAGCAGCCATCACCCTTGGCCCCACAAACCCCATCCAGACAAGTCAACGAGGCCAGAAGACGAAGGAAGAAGATCGGACAAGCTCAACCACAAGATCTCCGACAAGTTTGGGTGCCTAAGAAATTAGCCGTAGCTCAACAAGGGCGATTACATGTGGGTACCTAAGAAGCCCTTACATCTACAACAACCTATGTTCTCCCACATGCGAAAGGTCTCAACACAGAAGCCAAAAGGAGAAGAGGGTAAGAACCACATACAGAGACCGAAAGGAGATCAAATCAGCTCTTCAACAATAGTAGGAAGACACGCAAAAAGGATATGGGGTTGGAAGCCAAAAGTACAAGTAGCCTCCATCGAACCAAAGAGCCAACCACATTGGATACCACAGTTCAGAAAGCATCCAAAGATGAAGTCGCCTGAAGTGATCTCTACTGTGCCAAATGCTGTTCTCAAATGGATTCCAATAAGGAGGATTACATCATCTCGCGATCCCATGGAGACATCCAAGAAAGATGGCATCAACATCTGCAAGTAACATCAAGCCTCGACGAGCGACAACCATGTGTTCCTTGCACAACCCTGTCTTTTGCACCATTCGGGTCATGCATTTCCAAAGTATGCATTAATATGGGGCCATATTACACGGCCGTGCATAGACACATTACATTTGAGGGTCCCATGCATGAGAGCACATTGACATATGTTTAGTGATACTAATCTTTATCTTCTTGTTTTGTGACATTGTTCCAAAAAAAAAAAAGACTTGTTCCCAGGTTTCGCTCATGGAACATGAATGAGTCATGCTTAGTTGAAGATTGAACCATCGATTCCTGGGCATTTATCAGTTTGGATAGAAGTGTGTCTCGGCTAGCAGATGATGTAATTGCTGCCTTATCTGGTAGATGTCAAGAACTTAGCATGAACATGGCATCCACACCTATGGTTTCCCCTTACCATGGTGGGAGTGAAGATCTTAAAGGTCCACAACTTGAGTGATGCTTAACTACTGCATGTATGAGAGCATCCAAGGAGATATTTGCAAGAGTTTGTTTGGTACCCTGCAAATCCTCGTCTGTATACTAGATGAGCAGACTCCTGCTTATGGTGAACTAAAGAGAATATGTGAAACTAAGCTTGGTGTAGTTACCCAGTGTTGTTTGTCAAAGAATATAAAGAAATTCAATTCTTAGTATTTGGCAAACGTTGCTTTGAAAAGAGAAGACAGTACCAGGCACTCAAAAAATTTTTCGGTGGACCAGCAACATGGACATTCATCGACAATGTTCCATCACAAATGCTGGGTATACAACATGAAGAGATAGACATCAATCAACCCTTCACCACGGTAAGTATCTTTACTCTGGAAACATCATAACCATGATAGATTAGGAAACCTCTTCGTCAGCATACCCTTGAGCACTTAGCTCAAGACCCGCAATTTTTGCACCATACTTCTTCCAATGCATTTTCCAAGTAAGCATGCGTAGGGCTACATTACAAGGCCGTGCACAAGGCACATACTTTTTTCAACCCATGCACATAGAGACTTACCCATCATTCACTATGGGTTATGAGTACTTGGCATGACTACTCTGAACATCATCTTTATAAGCGCTAGAGGACATCCTAGGGCAACATCAATACCGAGGAAGCAATTCGAAGCTAGCCGTTGCTCCAACTCAATCTTGATACGCATTCATGCGGGAATCCACGAAAGAAGCACATACCAAGGGACTACGACTTGTAAAGGCATGCAGTGACAAATGAAGGACCGGACAACCAACACTGCCAAATTTGGAAGATAGACGGCTCTTGTTCATAAAGAATGGATACTACCTCCCAAGCACTACATGGAACAACCACTACAACAAGGGTCTATCAGGGACGACAGACTCGAGAAGGGGGGGAGTGTTGAAGCTGAAGGTCAAGGACAAAACATAGGAACACATCTAAGAGGTGGACACACAAGGAGAAGGAGCAGGTAGGGAGCTCCAAGAAGTGTATGTCAAATTTTCACAAGAATTCCCTTCAAAAATAGTGATTTTCATCACTAAAAACCATTGTAAATACCATTTTCTATTTTTCTAACTCCATTTTGTTCAAGCCAAGGAGTCCTTGAGCTTGAGGAGTATTAGAACTATCATCCTACCAATTTTCATAATTTTTAGACTCCGTTTGAGCCCTCAAATAAGCCCTGGAACCTAATTTTTAACTAGGCCGGACACTAGGTCTGGACAGGGCCAAAACTATTCAAAAAACTATAAAAAGAGCTAGAGAGCTCATTTGAGGTTAGCTTGTTAAAGAATAGAGCTTTTGTAAGAGAACTCTTTTGCAATCGAAGCTTTCCATTGTTCCTCTCTTTGATCTTACTTTGTGCGCGTGTGTGTATGTGTGTGCATGTTTGTGTGCTTTCACTCACGCACTTGCGCCTTCACTTGCTCGTGGTCTTCATACCGGTCCTCACGTCTGAGATGGAATGGGTGTGACAATGGATGCAATGGGTGGGGTAGTGTTAGGAGTGATTGTGTGAGAGTGGGTGGTGGGAACAGGTGTCTTCGAAGGAGTGTGTGGAGGAAAAGAGAGCTTCTTACCGCTTTTAGGCCTTGCATACCCTTGCTCAGATATAGGAAGGCTGTCCAGAGAAGCCCTCGAATCCGGAACTATTTTTGCCCTCTTCTTATTGAACGTATGTAGCTTGGACCTAAGCCCATAACATGACCTTTTGGATGGCCCCCCACCTGGTAGATTTGCTAAATTGGCTGATGGTAGAGAGGTAATATTTGGATGCAGGGCGGGTAGAGTTCTAAGTCATGTAAATATGCACGGTGAAAAAACATGGAAAGTAGATGCTCCCCGATTGGATGCTGCTACAAAATGTTTTCTCTTGTCGATGACCGAATGCCAAAGCTGACGGTACGAAAAAGGTTTCTCATCAAAGGTAGCCTTACACTTGGTGAGTAAATCCCCTTCGGGTATTCTGGAGTAGGTGCATGCAGGTGCCGAGAGTGTAGGGGTGTGAGCTCCCATAGCTACATGAGAGAGTAAGGAAGGATATTCCCATAGCCACGATGCTAGGAGAATTGGTTGTGATTTTTTTCAGTTCCCAAGTTGATCTGGTGTACCAGGCTAGGAGCTAAAATAGATTCTATAGAGTTTGAGGACCTCAAAAGATCGTACAAAAATACGTGCCTGTATGTGCTCTTGAGGAGGTTTTCTGTTTCCATGATGGTGCACTTGGACTCAAGTTCTTCTCATGACCCCTGTAGCTCCTTCACCGTGTCCTTGTATGCCTTGTCCACCTCCTTGCCTTTTTCTTTGTAGCAAGGCATCTTCAGGTTATGTGCTTCTTCTTCCGCAAAAGCGGTCTTTTGTCTATTCTTCTCCAGCTTCTTCTTCTTCTTCTTCTTCTTCTTCTTCTTCTTCTTCTTCTTCTTCTTCTTCTTCTTCTTCTTCTTCTTCTTCTTCTTCGCATGAGTAAGTACCCCAGCATCAATCTCTGTTGAGTGGATTTCTTGTAATGAGAGCACATCAACTTTGGTCTAATTTCACGAATTGGTCCTTATGGGACAGACTCATTAATTGAATCTAGTTTCTCTTCTAAAATTGGTCGTGTTTTTGAAATTTTTCCGATGCGAGAAACCTTTTCATCAGAGAGGTTGTGGAGCTATTGTATTGGCCACATTCTTGGACTTAGTCCATTTTGTGGTATTGGCCTAATTTCTGGGACCCGTCCTTCTTCTTCTCTAGTTGGTCCATTTAAAACTTGTGTAGCTGTAAGAATTCCAAGTTCTGAACTTTGTATTTCTTCATAAACTATCTTGTTGAGATGATCTTGATGTCCAGTGTCTATTAAGTCCCCCCACTGTGGGATGCCTTCTCTTTTTATAGAAATTACATTCACTTGGTAGGAAGAGGAGGAACTTCCTGGTTGTTGGCCATAGAGTCCCCCTTGACTAGTGCTTGGCCTTAACTTTGGACAATCCTTCGAGTGGTGTTTAGTGGCATCCAAACAGTGTTTACATGGAGGAGAGCCTTCTGGAAGAGGACGACGACTTTGAAAATGCTTGTACTCTCCGCATCGGCAGCACATGATGGGCTTCTTCTTGCTCAGTGGTTTCCTATTGTTATTGAATTGAGAGTTATTGTTGTTTTACTGAGGAGCTGTGTACATTACCTCTTGGGGATGCCCTTGGGTATTTTGATTAAACTGTGTTCTAGGAACCTGGATATAGTTGGTTTGAATTCCCTTGAGAAAGTAGCATTCCAGAGTCTGATCTTTTCACAGAATTGACATCTGATATTTTCTGGACACTCTTGATTGCTATGACCTGGTTAATTACACAATGTACACCAAATAAACGATTTTACCTCCTTCTCAGCCTTCCACCTATACATTTCTTGTCGGAGTTGTGCAATAGTATCCTTTCACATGTTCTTCTCTTCTTGGAGGCTCTTCTGGAGTTTGCGAGCTTTTAACTCCCTCCGCAAGCTTGCTATTGAATCCCATGGAGATTCTTCATCAGGTGCCTCCTTGGCTTCAAAATGTTGACGGGCTTCTTCAATCCTAAGTGCAACACCTTCAACGTCTTGACGCGTTGCATCTGCTCTTAACAGTTCCCTCAACTTCTATCGAGACGACTTCGGGAGGGCCTTTTCAACCCACTTCTTAATGAAGAAGTCTCCATGTACGAGAGGTAACATAGCTACCAGTGATTTTACTCTAGTCATAAGTTGATGGAACAATTCCCCTGGCTCAAGTTTAAGATTTTCTAACTGGTCAAGAGTTCTCTCAGTAGAGTTCTCTCAGTAGAGTTACCTGGTCTGAAGGTGTTAGTCCTCTGCTGTTGCATAATGATAAAAATCGCCGTACATGATCATCTGGATCCTCCTGCAAGGCTTCCTTGAAATTAGGAAATTTGATGTTGACTCACGATAGAAGAGCAGCTAAGTCCTCTTCCATTCCTCTATTGTTGTTGTCGGCCATCCTTCTTATGTTATTAGACTGGTTAAATATGTCCTAAGAGGATGAAGAAGATGAGGATGAAGGTCCGACAGGAAGTGGTAGGGGGTTGGGAGGTACCCGAGGTGGAGTATAGTGAATAGTTCCTCTCTGGTAGCTCTTGATGGGAGTTTTGATAAGGCCCAGAGATCCTCCTTTATGAGACCGAGTATGAGTCATAGACTACAATCCTTTTTGAACTCATAGAGATGGTGACTAATGGTGACTTGACCGGACAAAGTGGAAAGAAAGAGGAAGAGGTGAGCGTTGGGATGTATAATTAAAGAGAGGAATTCGGAACCAAGGCAACTTTGGAAGACCAATTTAAAAAAAAGACCTATTCTGGTGAAGGACAAGTTTAGGACAAATTCTGAGAAAGACTACGGTTGAACTTGACCTACTAGATTGAACTTGACTTACTAGGTTGAACTTGACTCGCTTGACTTGTTGTGCTGACCTTGCTTGCTAAACTTGGACTAGAAGGACGAACTTGAAGGATCACTTAAAGGGACAAGTTTCTAATGGACGAATTCAAAAAGACCAATTTTAAAAGACTAACTCTGAAAAGACCAATTTAAAAGGAACAATTCAAAAAGACTAACTTGAAATGACGAATCTTGAAATGATGAATTTAAAAAGACCAATTTTAAAAGACTAACTAAAGACCAATTTAAAAGGACAAAAAGACTAACTTGAAATGACCAATTGTGAAAGGACGAATTTAAAAAGACCAATTTAAAAGACTAACTAAAGGCCAATTTAAAAGGACCAATTCAAAAAGACTAACTTGAAATGACCAATCATGAAAGGACAAATTTAAAAAGACTAATTTTAAAAGACTAACTAAATACCAATTTAAAAGGACCAATTCAAAAAGACTAGCTTGAAATGACCAATCTTGAAAGGACGAATTTAAAAAGACCAATTTACTAAGGCAAATTTAAAAGGACTACTTTAAAAGACCAAAGACTAACTTAAAAGCACGACTTAAAAAGACCAAAGACTAAAGACCAAAGTCTAATTTAAAAGGACAAACAAATTGAAAAGACCAACTTGAGAGACCAAAAGGACGAATTTTAAAGGGCGTAATTGGAGAGACTAATTTGAGAGACCAAAAGGACAAATTTTAAAGAGACGAATTGAAGAGACCGAGGAACTTAAACACAGAAGACTAATTTCTCAACAAAGATGCAAAGGAGCTCCCACCAAGAGTGCCAAATTGTGCACCTGTAGACGAAATTCTTGTTCTGCTGTGTCCGAGGTGAGTTCTTTTTCTGACGGTGGTATGCACTATGTGGTTCTTTGCACACTCAGTGATCCGGTAGAAAATTAGACAGATCAATAGTTCACAAGGTAAATAAGTCACATAAATCGTGGCAAGAATAGACTACAAGATCACAGAAGCATATCTCCATGAATGGGAGCATGGAAGTGTACAAGAACGATCATTAAAGTCAACAAATAATCACTACACTCACTTCTCTGTGACTAACTCACAACTACAATCAAACTGGCTCTCAAATGCTAGAGGCTCTCATAGTACTGAAAGTATACCAGCCTCTTCAAGCACTCAGTCTAATTGACTTACTCTCCTTGTCCTCCGCGACAAGACGAGAGCCTCTTGTCCACTGAGCTGCTCCACAAAGGTTAGATGCCCTTCTCCAGTACCTTCACATGTCTCTTGACTATTACTTGTGAATCTTCTAATAAGCCTCGTAACACCTATGTCCCTATGTCTTGTATATCTTCTTCTCTGTTTCGTACCTTCTGGCTCTTGTATATCCCCAGTGCATCCAAAAGGGTTCTTTATATAGGATGCTATCACGAGCGGTTACTCCACCACTCCTTCCCTGTCACTTTTCTGGTATTTTGGCAAGTGTGGTACTCTGGCGAATCTGGCACTCTACAACCTTCTGAGTCCGGTACTCTGCCACCTGCCAGGTCCGGTACTCTGCCACCTGCCAAGTCTGGTAATCTGCCACCTCCCACTAGCACTAAAAAGACCAATTTTCCAATTCGTCTTCCGAGACGAATTTCATAAAAAAACCAGTTTTGTAAGTGGATGAATGCTAAAAAGACCAATTTTGTAAAAAGACGAATTGATGAAATGACTTCTTCTTTATACTATGCTGATCCGATTCATGAGATACTTTTCCAAGACTAGTCTTTTCTATTTTCAGCGATACACCCAAGGGGTGTGTGTCTCTCGCCCAACCTCAATCTTGAGCTGGTGCGATGAAACTATGAGCTGCCCAATGGTGCTCTCTCTGCTGGTGCCATGTATGTATCCATGTATTGTGGTCTCGTAATGAAACCATCCATTGTCGCTGTCAGGAAGTGCTCTCTGTAGTGTTGCCTCTTTGTGGGAAGAGGCTCCCATGGTGCTATCCATGTCTCCCTGACGTGTATCTGTAGTAGGTGTGTATCTGTAGTAGGTCCTGATGGATGATCCTGTTCCTCTCCGAACAAGAGAGGGTAATGTAGGGGGAAGAGAGGTCGTACACACACACACACACACACACACACAGAGAAAGAAAGAAAGTGTTTTTACGTCTATTAAGAGGCCGAACTCGAAAATCGATGTACATGGGTGTATCTTCTGTCAATCAGAAAAGATAAAAGTGCTGAAAAAATCTGGTAAAGCTGATATAGATCTCCGTAGTATGCACGTGGAGATACCCATGAAATTTGGGGGGGGGGGGGGGTGTATGGAGAGAGAGAGAGAGAGAGAGAGAGAGAGAGAGAGAGAGAGAGAGAGAGAGAGAGAGAGAGAGAGAGAGAGAGAGAGAGAGAGAGAGAGAGAGAGAGAGAGAGAGAGAGAGAGAGAGAGAGAGAGAGAGAGAGCGAGAGAGAGAGAGAGAGAGAGAGAGAGAGAGAGAGAGAGAGAGAGGGGGGGGGGGGGGGGGGGGGGGGGCACAGGTAAAGGAAAACATACAAAAAATGTCTGTCACTCACAATAGGTAGATTCAGGCCTTCTTTGCATTCATGTTTTTATATACATTGTAGCTCTTGGGCAGTTATTTATAGTTTATAGAAGAATCTTCTTGGGACAGAAAGTAAACCAAAAGAGAAAGCAAAGATGTCTCATCACCATTTTCGTTCACTTTAAGCTGATATCCTTTCATAGGTGAGTTTTCATAACTGTAGGTCTTATCTGTATGGTGCGTTCATGAAGTTTCATTACTCAAAAGGTTTTTCGTTATACTCATGTTGTCTTGTTTTCTTTTTTTGGGAAGTTTGGTTTTTGACATACTCTTCCATTAGCTTCAATTTATTTCAATGACACACACACACACACACACACACACACACACACACACTGAGAGGACCCACTTTATCCTTCCCAATTTCAAGGGCTAAATTTGGGCCGATCTACAGGTATTGAACCTTAGGCCATCAGTGCAGGGCCGAATGTGTTAATCAGTACACCACACACCCCCGACAAAAAGGACACTCGTGTTGTCTTGTATTCTGTTCTGTGATGTATATCAATAACTTTCTAGTAGCTCTAATTTCTGAAGAACTATTATAGCTACAGGAAATGCTCACAAGACTTGCACTAGATTTCCTGTATTACAAGGTTTGTTTTCATTTGTTATGCTTCATAGCTCGGGTTCGATGGAGTATTCTTTGCAAGGATTGACTATCAGGACAAGCTGAAGCGGTTAAATGAGAGTGCACTGGAAATGATTTGGCAGCCGTCTAGAACCTTGGGTGATTCAGCTCAGGTTGGAACATTTTCCCCTGATGTTTGTTTTTCAAAGTACTGAAGTTCACTGCCATTTGATAGCATAGGTAAAAAGTAAACGAACGCACCAAATTGTATTTGCTGTAGATATTTACAGGTGCTTTTTATGACTTCTACTATCCCCCCTCTGGCTTCAATTTTGACATGGACTCTTTTGATACACCCATTCAGGTAGATCTTTTCTCATTTGCGTCTCTTATATTCAGCTTCTTAGTATGCTCATTGACTTGCAAAGAGTTCTAGTTTTCTATGGTTTTTTATTTGCTAGACACAACGTTTAACCTTTATTCTTTAGGTTAATGTGATTTTTTGACATACAGGATGATCCCTTTCTCTTTGATTTCAACGTTGAAGAACGTGTTAATGATTTTGTAGCATATGCAGAGACTCAAGTAAACACTTCATTGGATAATGTTTCATTTGACAATCCTTTATTTCAGAATACTTATGAGCTTTTGTCTCCTTAGGCAAGCCATATGAGAACAAACCATATTATGTGGACTCTGGGAGGCGATTTTCAGTACCAAAATGCACATGGATGGTTTAAACAATTGGATAAATTTATAAATTGGGTGAACAAGGTCTGTATATCAGCAGCGAAATACTAAAGGTGTTCTTTGTGGATAAATATCTAGTAAATAATGTAGTGCTGCCCTGTTTAGAATAAGAATGCATTAAGATGCCAGAAATTGAAATCAAATGCTTTTCCTAAAACCTACTTTTTGCTTGTTTTCTTCTTCTTCTTCTTTTTTTTTGGCTTGGGTACTACATCACAGGGAAATCTCGTACTGAGAACTTTCAAACAAAACTCATTTATCTTGACACAACAATTAGAGTACTTAGAGCTTTTAATAATGCTTAAGATTTATTTTGAAGGACTATGGTTCTCATGAAATCTCTGTTCATTATTCATAAACAAATCATGTAATTTTCTTCTGAACGTCAATAGTTTCAATATGAGTTTGTGATTATGTATTTTGGTTCTGGTTTCCGCTATGTTTGTATTAGAGTCTGTATGGCTATACTTGGATTAGCAATAGCTTCTAGCATAAGAATAAGGGTAATATATGATTGAGATACTGTGTGAGGATAATGCTTCCATCATTCTTTCATGCCTCGAACAAGGTGTATCCATGCACCTCAAACTGCTCTAGACTCATATTCGATAAGAGTCGAGCTCGCATCCAACTGATGCAAGAACGGATGAAGTTCCTGAAAAAGCTCCCACTCGCTCTACGCCTCTGTCAATCATCGAAAGACTGACAACTCCAAGTTCAAATGCTCCAATAGCAACTGCAATATCTGGTCTCGAGCATAACAACTCGTACATCGGACTCCCGAATGTTGACAAAACCTGTGCTATCCTAGCTAACCTAAGCATGTCAACCATGTCTATATCCAAGGCATATAAAGCACCACGATCAAGATTAACATGTCCTGACATATCTGTGTCAACATCTGGCATGAGCGAATCCAAGAATGACTGCATGATTAGTGACTCAATATCTAAATCGGCCATGCTCGCAACCAAGGATGTATCTAGCTCTGCATCTTGAGAGCTAATATGCTCCACCATACACTGTGTACCATGAGAGCAATCCTGCTCTACCACACCAAATGTATCATCATGTCTACATGAGCTACCTGCATAACATCAACACCAAGGTCAAACTGATGATCAAACTCTAACTAAGTATCATCGCAATGCTCTACATGAGCATCCACATCACACTCTAAAGCATCCAAATGATCATCCAAAATGTGCTCCATATGAGCATCTATATGATCAACAAAACCATGCTCTACATAAGCATCATGAGTATCCAACACATGCTCTACATACGCATCCATCTCAGCATCTGAATCCTACCATACATGTGCATCATGAATGTCAATATACCTATGTATAGATAGATAAAATGAGACATGACGAGTCTCACATCGCACATAAGGTTGAACTCCCACTGAGACGAGATTGTCTTTCAAATGAAGTACTTGCAAGGGATACATGTGCCCAATCCTAGCACCTCTGGCAAGCATAAGATGTCCCAACTACAACTGAAAATTATGCTCACCAAGGAATGCATAACATCTCCTCTCCTGGAACTGGCTAACTGAAATCAAGCTCACAGGGAATGAATGCACATAACGTACATGCTTGAGTATAAGTGATACTCCACTAGGTAGCATAAGGCATACATCTCGTGCACCCTCAATGTCAAATGCCGTACCATCGGGCAAGTGCATACATCCACGACTCTTACCTGAGAATCGACAAAACCACTCACGATGTGGTGTAACATGAAAAGTGGCTAATGTATCAAGCAACCAAGCCATGTGTGTGCTATCCAATGAACAAGAGGAATCCTAAGATGAATCATAGGAGAAAGTGATATCACCATCATTGGCATAATCAGCTACCATAGAATCTCTTGAAACCACTACCTGACCTGACCTGCATCATGTGAATATCTCTGACGTCGTCGTCGCATCCGCATGGAGCAACATCGTCGAATATGACCCTCACAACCACAATGCCAACATCGAAGCTGTCGATGTGATCTATGTCTCACATGAGTCAATGGACTCGCATATATATCATGTAGTCTCTACCATAATGCACTACTCATCTTTTCATACGTCAGAGACTGATATATAGAATCCATAAGCTATAATCGGATAGTGAAACTAGCCAATGCATCCATATCCATTCATACATGGTCGGGTATGTCACGAGGTCTCTGTGCATCTCTATGCACATACATGTGTAACAGTGCACGAACCAATGTATGCCACATCTTAGCTTTCCATCTCAGAAAGTCAGTGCCATCAAACCGAGAAGACACCATGCTCACAATCCAAGAGACTAGAAACAATACTCTATCCTCAATAGGATCATACCTGCATATCCATATGCATAACTCAGATCATAAATATCTCATTGGAGAAGAAAAAACCATGTGAACCACCTATCACATAGCCATGCATCTAGCATGCATATAAAACCCTAAGCATAAGCCTGCTTACCAAGTCTCCAAACTGACGAAGTAGATGTGAGATAATCTTGAGAAAACTCGGCAAAGTATCCCTTGTAGACTGAGCAATGAAACAAGATAACCAATAGCAAAAGAACAATGAGTAATCTGTCACCACCTCTCACTGATCCAACCAAAGATAATGAAAAATAGATATGTCAAAAACTAATGGCAATGCACGCAAATACAATGGCGATACATCTCCCACTCAAGACTGAATCCTGCAAGATGGTCCAACCTATCACAAACAACTTGTGACCAAGTCCAAGCGAATGGAGATAATCAATGATTTTGGAAGCATCTTCTCTGCAAAATGGACTTTGAACCAAATAAACCATATGAGAATCACTATCCATAATATCAAATCAATGAACATATGCTAAAATAATAGCTAATCAAGGTTACAAATGAGTATGCAACCAAGGCTCCAATCTCGATCATGTGCCTACATAAAAAAACAAAGATAGAAGTACCAACGAAGATCCAAAATCAACTCTCATCAAATTATGTGCAACCGGAAAGTAAATCCATAACCAAGTGGCATAAACAACATATAGACCACAATGCCACTATACATCCATGATCGAACTCACGATGACATAAACCTCAAAATGTATACCACAATGTCATCTCACATGCCAAACACGTGAGAAGATCATGCTCTACTCTCATATGGAGGAGCTACAACAATGATCATACATGGATAATGCTTTCATGCTCTAAAAATAAGAGCTCGCACACTGAAAATCTCTCTTGAAGAAGTTCCAAAGCAAAATGAAACTTCAAAAGCAACTAGGGTTCTTTTGGTGAAAATATGTTGCTCTGTGTTTTTCTCTTTCAGAGGTGATAACCTCTCAATTGGACCTTTTGCTCTTAGCAAACGTCAAGAACTCATTCTTGGCTATGTAACAAGATAAAGAACACCTCAATCGGAGATGCATAGCTCAAGATACACACAAAACAAGCATCAGCTGTCGATTTCACATTCACCAGTAACGTTGCTGCACCATAGTGGAAAGCAACGTTTTAGCAACGGCAACGGCAACGGGTTAGCAACGAGGGCAACGTTTGGACCTAGGCGTTGCGATAAAGTTATTTATTTTTAAAAGCTTATATATATATATTTTTTAGGTATTTTGGGTCCCATGATATATAATAAGAGGGGATATAACTATATATACCATAAAAGTGTATGTATGTATGTATATGTATATATATATATATATATATATATATATATATATATATACATACATACATACATACATACATACATACATACATACATACATACATACATACATACATACATACATACATACATACATACATACATACATACATACATACATACACACACACATACACACACATACAAAAAGAGAGAGAGAGAGAGAGAGAGAGAGAGAGAGAGAATCACAATGACAAATCATATGAGCCATGGTATAGATCGTAAGTGGCAAATGACAAATATGAAGTCACAAGTGCCACCAGAATAGTAAATACCAAGGTGGAAAGCAACGTCGCTTATGATTTCCAAAATATTAATCTATTTCAAGATGATAAGGCCGAAAATCATATATAAACGAATCTGTGCTCCTCTAAAGCTTTTAGTGTCTTCCTAGTTCTGCACATTTTTTGAAGATTTGGAATAAGATTATAGATAATTTTCTATCCCTCCTAAGAAAAATATGATTTTTGGTATTTTTTGGATTAAAAAAAAAATGAATGCAACGCAACGCGTTGCGAACGTAGCAACGTTGCGAAGTTGCGGTGGCGAAGTTGCAGACCGTTCGCAACGCGTTGCGATGCAACTATGTGCTGCACTGTATTTTGCAATTTTGGTGACAAAGGACTCAGAATTTGGAACTGACTTCTTCTACAAAATTGTAGCTATGTTTCAGAGCTATGCAGAGAAAGTTGAATCATTTGAATCAAACTCGTAAAACTCAAGTTATGACTCAAAAACTAACATGTTGTCAAAGTGTTGAAGATTCATCTTCTACAATAGTTTGAGTTTTTTGAATTTTCGGCCCTATAGCATTGTGAATCAGGTTATGCACTCTTTGCGAAGTTGTAGCTCTTTGTCTCAACTATGCATTGAACTTTAAAATGCATCAATCTGAGCTTCCTAGCTTGAGTTATGACCGAAATACTGAACAGTTGCTGAAGAGTATCGACCTGCACTTTCACCCCTTGTGACCTAAGCTTCCATTGAAGCTTCTTGCACACAAGCCTTCAGCATGCTCTGATACTAATGAAGGGATTTGGTGTGCAGAACAAGAGGGGAAAGGAGGAAATGGAGGGAGAAAGAAGAGATGGAGGGAGAAAGAAGAGATGAGAGACACGCACAAATGCATGCGAGCCTCGAAACCCACATAATGATCTCTCTTGAGGCAATGCTCTATATGTGCTGTATATGTATGAATATAGGGGTAAGGTCATATGAATATGGGGGTAAGGTCACATGACCCTTACATCCCAAACAGTCTCCCACTTGATCACCCACCTCTTCAACCGTGCTTTGGTTGAGGGGTTACATGACTCGTGGACTATGCATACCATTGTGCCTATCCATAAGTCTGGCGGGACTCGGGGAACTACAGGACTATTATGATAGGCCATATCTTGGCCAAGATCTATGGGGCAGTACTAGAGGTAGAGCTCACTACACAGGCTGAGGAAGCTGGGATTAGAGCACCCGGCCAGGCAAGCTTCCGCCGCACTTTTTCCACCATCGACCACATCTTCGTATTTCGTTGGTTGACTGAGAGCGCGAAGGCGAGGAAGCGGAGACTCTACTGTTGCTTTGTGGATTTCCGCAAAGCCTTCGACATGGTCCCTCGAGAGAGACTACTACGGAGACTCCAAGAGTTACAACTACCATGAGACATGCTATGGGCCATCCATGCTTTGGATGCTCGAGTCATAGGCAGGGTACGCTCCCCCGGTGCTCTATTAGAAAGCCTTGTTAGCACCATTGGTGTGAAACAAGCTTTCCCTCTCTCACCCACTCTCTTCGGTCTCTACATCGACGAGATCGTAGAGTATTTACAGCGAGCAGGAGGGCTAGGAGGCGACGTCGGAGGTACGCAAGTACACATCCTATTATATGCCGATGACATTGTCTTACTTTCAGAGTCATAGGAGGGGTTGCAATCACATTTACAGGCGCTTGATACCTCCTGCATGGAGGGAGGACTCATAGTGAACCTTGGCAAGACCAAGGTCATGATCTTCCACACCTCGAGGACAGTACGCCATCGTGCCTCTTTTCACTGCCGTTGGAGGACGGATAGAGGTAGTGGACTCCTACGTCTACTTAGGTGTCACCTTCTCGGGCAGCACATGGGTATTCTCCATGGCATAGGCAGCGAGAGATAGATTGATGCAAGGCTATGCAGCACTTGTTGGATTGGAGAGGCGCTACTTTTAGGCATATTTTCAGGAGCCCTGGACTAAGGGGTGGCTCTTTGATACTCTAGTGACACGTGCACTAATGTACGCAGCAGCAATATGGGCTCCACGAATCACGGAGGTGATGTGGACGCAGATTGAGAGGCCCCAGGTCACCCTGATCCCAAGCTTGCTCCGCAGCAAGCCCTCGGTTCCACATGACATTATACGAGCTGAGCTTGGCACATCACCGATGCTAGTGAAGGCCCTCTTTTAGCTGGTGACCTTTATTATGAGAGTCAGAGAGCTCCCCACCAGTCGTAATGATAACCTCTACAATTCAAAGATATAGAGGAACTCTCTTATTCACCTCTACCATCCAAGGTTGTTTAATAAGAAATGGGAAAAGAAGTTGCTGGCAAGATGGTTTGGACCAGTCACCATACCAAGTGCAAGAGATTGACCTTACCGAGTGCAAGAGATTATGCCGAGAGGGTGTTGCCACTTTAGCCACTCCCAAAGGGGAGGACCTTCAACTAGTCAACAATTCAAAGCTGAAGCTGTATGGAAAGCTTGCAGACTAATGATTTAGACCATGTTGCCTGTACATACTTTGTACATATTCATTACTTCAATAGAGGTGTAGATAATTGCATATTTATGTTCTTTTCTTATTGTATATAAGAAACTTTATTCCTTTAGCACCAATTGACTTTACCTACTTCCTCCACTATGAAATTGATGCACTTCTAGACCTTTCACTCAAGGGATCAGCAATGCATAAAAGCATCTTCATATAGTGCATTAAGGCCTTAGCAAATGACAAATGTCTAATCGCTTGCAACTATGTTTTTGGGAGGGCTCACTCTTGCAAACATCCCCAAGGATACATCATGTGGATACAACTATGTTTATTGGGTTTTTGGGAGGTGTGGGTAAGTTTTTTATTTTCTTCGGGATTTCCTTATCGTTGTTCTCTCTCTCTCTCTCTCTCTCTCTCTCTCTCTCTCTCTCTCTCTCTCTCTCTCTCTCCCTCCTTTTCAGTACGACCTCTCTTCCATACATTATCTTCTCTCGTTCAGAGAGGAATAGGATCATCCGTCACGACCTACTAGAGATACACGTCAAGGAGACATGGATAGCACCACCGGAGCCTCTTCCCAAAAAGAGGCAACACTACAGAGAGCACTTCCTTATAGTGATAGCAGATAGTTTCATTCAGAGACCACAATACATGGATACATACATGGCACCAGCAGAGAGAGTGGCCATTCGGAAGGTAAGAGTATCATCACACCAGCTCGAGATTGAGGAGGGGAGAGAGACACAGACCCCCAAGGATGAGAGATTATGCAGGATATGCTGAGAGTGGGTGGAGGACGAGGAGCACTACACATGTAGATGTCAGGCATATGAGGATATCAGATACCGCTACCCAGATCTCTTGAGCGAACCAAGAGGGATCAGGGCTTTATTGGAGATAGAGGACCAACACCCTCTAGGTCGTTTCTTAGTAGAGTTCTAGCACCGACGTGCCTCACTTCTCCTGCAAATGGAGATACACCCGACCCCCAGACTCATATTACAGATTTCTTCGGACCAAGAGTTGCTCGAGAGCCAAGTTGGATAAGGGGCCTCACATTACATAGAGCAGAGGAGTTTAGACGACAATGCAGACGATCGAGACCCCCACTTTGAAGAGCACGTCCCCACGAGAGAGAGGTCGAGGTGACTCATGCATGCCATGACATGGAGATATGGAGACGTAAGTAGCGCACCCCTGCCGATTTCGAAATGCAGAGCATTCTAAGGCTCTCCACGATGCCTTACCCACCGATGCATTACATCCTACATCCACTCCAGGCATATAGAGGGATATGACACCACCCACCCTCCCCTCCCTATGCATATCATATTTGTATCTCACCCGCTGAGCATATAGAGTGCATACCCATAGCACCCCACACCCTCGACGCCAGCTATTATCCACTCCTTTTATACTTTCATATGTACTCATATTTTATTTTCCTTTTTGGGATCACAGTAGATCGCATCATGTTGATGTATATGTTTTGTCTCATAGGTAGATTTTGGCCTCTAATAGACGTAAAAAGTCTTTTCTTTTCTTTCTTTCTCTCTCTCTCTCTCTCTCTCTCTCTCTCTCTCTCTCTCTCTCTCTCTCTCTCTCACTCTCTCTCTCTCTCCCCTCACGTGGTAGCCAAGTGGCATTGGTTGTCTTTCGCTCTCTTTCTCTCATCAACAAAAAGCCAAGTGGCACCAAATCTCTCTCTCTCTCTCTCTCTCTCTCTCTCTCTATCTATCTATCTGTGTTACTTTCGAGATTTGCACATGTAGGAAGTCCTTCCATGGCCTCCAACTTCGTAATGACAGAGCTGTTGGAAGAAAAACAGAAATTGGTTGAGAAGCAACTTACCATGGTCCAAGGTAGAAGGAAGATTAGTCGTAATGATAACGTCTACAATTCAAAGATATAGAGGAACTCTCTTATTCACCTCTACTATCCAAGGTTGTTTGATAAGAAATGGGAAAAGAAGTTGCTGGCAAGATGGGTTGGACCAGTCACCATACCAAGTGCAAGAGATTGACCATACCGAGTGCAACAGATTATACCTAGAGGGTGTTGTCACTCTAGCCACTCGGAAGGGGGAGGACCTTCAACTAATCAACAATTCAAAGCTTAAGCTCTATGGAAAGCTTGCAGACGAATGATTCAGACCATGTTCCTTGTAATAGTTTGTACATACTCATTAGTAATTTCTTCAATAGACATGTAGATAATTGCATATTTATGTTCTTTTCTTATTGTATATAAGAAACTTTATTCCTTTAGCACCAATTGACTTTACCTACTTCCTCCACTGTGAAACTGATGCACTTCTAGACCTTTTACTCAAGGGATCAGCAATGCATAAAAGCATCTTCATATAGTGCATTAAGGCCTTAGCAAATGACAAATGTCTAGTGGCTTGTCTATGGAGACTTGGAATCACTTTAAGAAGTGCACCCATAAAAAGGAACTTTGTGCAAAGCAAGAATGATCCTATGTTAACTACGCGATGACTACCCTATAGATGGCTAAGGGACCACATCTGGGCATAATGGGCGACATTCTCTAAAGGGATGGGTGACTCCTAGTTATGCTTGGTGGCCCCAAGGAACATTGTAACATTGTGAGACTTCTATTGGGAAAATCTTGACCTCATTTTAGCCTCCTAGTGACTCCAAAGGCTACCCTAACATACGGAAAACTCTTTCGAGATGTCATCCCCCACATAATCGAGACCCCTCAATTTCCACTACCATACAAGGATTTATGCTTGAACCTTGATGACATCATCATTGTAGGTGATTCTTGAGCAACACCACTCCTAGGGATTTTGGCTCACTCACCTTGATTAGGTTGGAGAACCTCATCAAGGGGGTTGGGTGACTTCATCAAGGGATTTTGGGAGACTCTTTACTTGGGAAAATCTCAGATAAGCAAAGTCTCACATTTGCGCTTATAGTTGAAAAATTGCATACACATTTGCATGTTTAGAGGTTGGTACACCTTGTTGTCTTCATCGACTCTTCCTACCCATTTGATCCTGAACATCCCTCCCCATAGGAAAAATAGTAAGTTTCATCAAGAGCCATACTTGAGTGAAGAAAAAATTTAGCAAGAGGTCTACCCTTGCTTTGCTCAAGCACTCTGGCACAAAATTTTCCGAGAACTTAAATATCCTACATCGTGCTATGAAATGTAGTGGTGCTTCGAGAGGGTTTTTATAGAGTGATGGATTCACAATTGTGTTAGTGGATTCTATTAGAGTAGGAAGGGAATTCAAAAGACTCACATGGTTAGATATGTTGGTTGCATTATGGATATTGTTCAACTACTTTTGGACTTAATGAAAATTTTCAATTTTATGGATATGAGCAATTGCAATGTATATGAAGCTATGGATTAATGCTTGAGTGATTCAGAAAGACAGTGCATGAGGATGATCAATACAAAGAGATCTCAACAGTTCATATTGGATGGTGGAATGTTTAGTTCTTTTCAATCGATGCAATGACATTAGTGTTGGGCCTAAAATTTCAAGATAAAAAGCAATCTGTTGATCTACCATGTGGCTAATATATGGAGGATCATATTAGAGCAACTTGTTTTAAATAGTCCAACCAAGTTGCTTATAAATGATCAACTAGCAAATATAGGACAATGGAAAATCTTCATATGCATGTGAAAATGCATAAGAGGAACTTGTTCTAAATAGTCTAACGAAGTTGCTTATAAATGATAAGTATCAAATATTGGACTATGAAAAATCTTCGTATGCATATACTACATGTTGGCATTGCATTATGATGAGAAGATTTTGGCTTTGATGGTCTAGAGTTTTGCACATATTTGGCCAAGCTTGCACCATGAGTTGTTGTGAGAAATGGAGTGTGTATGGACATGTAGCTTGTAAGAAAAGAAACACATTTGGTGTGCGTGGGAATTCAACTCATGAATTATAGGTTACAAGTATGATGGGCTAACCACTTGCCCCAAAAGCCATGGTTGAGGACTACTTTCTAATCCTTCCTGTTAGTGTGTGTTTCAACCAACTCCTGCCCATCATTTCTTGATTCTAACACTCTTTTCTCCTTCTAGAGATCGTTTCCTCAATGATCAGCCCTTGATCTCCCCTTGAAGAATTGATCCCCTCATCCTTGCACGGTCTCTTGAACTTTCTTGTTCTCGACCTTGGTCTCATAAGTCTTTGTCCTCAACTCCAGTATCTTGAACCTGGTTCTCACCCATGCTATATATCTTGGACCTTCAATCTAGTGCATTCATTCGAGAGCTCGTTCTCAGAGCTTTTCAATGGTACCTTATACATCTAAATCCGACATACAGATTGGGAGATACACTGATTTCTCAAAGCCACCTGCGCTACTTTTGTACCCTTTCAGATACAAACTGCCCAAGCACCTTTACCCTTTCAGATACAAACTGCCCAAGCACCTTTTCTAGCGACCATTGGGTTCTCATGAGCCTTGTGGAATTACCCACCTTGACCAAACCTACTTCCCAGGCTCTAAAACCAATTGTGGGAATTGAACTCATGACCTACCTACAAAGAGTACGATGTGCTAACCACTTGCCCCAAAAGCCATGGTTGAGAATTACTTCGTAATCCTTCCTCTTAGGGTGTGGTTCAACCATCTCCTGGCCGTCATTTCTTGAGTCTAATAGTATGTATGATATGAATGACCTTGTGGTGATAACTTGAGTTCAAGGATGCTTCACAGAACTCAAATCATGGGATTAGATCCTTTCAAAAAATGGGGGACAGAGGAGGACAAAGTGCCTAATGGATAAAAGTGAGTAAAACCCACAAAATAATTATTACATTAAGCAAGTGGAGATCGAAGTCACACCATGGGCTACTACCTCACTTGTGTAGGACAAACCTTCACCATGATTCTCCTAAAATGATCTATGACATATGATTTAGAATTTAGATTCTAATATGTAATATTTATTGATGATATGATGCATTTTGTCATGAAGATGATATGTGGTAGGACATTGTGACAATTGATTGCTGATCAACTTTAATTGATGGTAGTACTTTTTGAATGACATAATTTAAATGTAAATGTGCCTTGGCCTTTGACTTTCGCTATGTAGTCATGATTGATAGGAAAACTGCTTCTTTTATGCCATGAATGATGTGGTTGATGTCTCCCATACTTTTAACTTCTTGAGTGATTTATCATTGTTTACTTATGATGCCAAGTGGGTTGTAGGCTGTTGTGCTGTAGCATGCTGCATAACATCTTAATTTAGTTTTATTACGTACATGCACTTAAAAGGCCTTGTTTCTGGGCCTTTTTTTTTTTCATTTTTTCTTTAATTTTATCCATCTATACTCTTACATGTTCGCACTTCATTATGCATGGTTTCCATTTGAAATATGCAAAGAAAAACAGAAAAGGAAAGAACAACATAATTAATGATTTTTCTTGATCCCTGAACCTTAGACAATCCAAGCTCTGTTACGAACTCGATGTTGACAAACCTCTTAAGCACAGGCAGTCGCATATTGAGAAAAAGAGGCGGTAAGTATGCTACTCGCACCTAGTCCCCTACAATCATCAACTCTTATAATACCTTCCACCAGCAAGGATGTTGCGAACATGAACTCAGCAACACTTCCATAGACAACATAGCTTCTTGATGGGTAGCACTGTGGCATAGCCAACACACTCAATCGAATCTTCGTTTATTGTTCTTGATACCCTACCCCTTACTATATAATGCCCTTGGCAGTATGCTAGGCCATTATATTTTTTAAGTCTTCTTGGTTTAGCAAAGATATCATGTGGGAAGTTTTGGTTTACGATAGTTAAATTTCCTGTATTGCTCTAAGAGTTGGAGTAAATCCACACAGCTGTGTTTCAACAACAACCAGACATGTGATGTGTACATTAAGTGTGGTAGTAGTGGTGCAAAGAATTTTAAGGCAGGAAAACCAGAAAGTTTCTGATGAAGCGTTCAAACAATGGAATTAAGTAAGGATAAAAAAAATGTACAGTTTAAGCTAGTATTTGGGACACCTTGAAGGATGTTTGATTCTACTGATGCCATCTTGCATATAATATGTTAGTATTTAGTTCTGTTTTTATGTTTGACCATAGGACTTTTTTGAGCCTCTCATCAACTGGTATGTACTTACAGGATGGTCGTGTCAATGCTTTCTATTCTACACCTTCCATATATACAGATGAAAAATATGCAGCAAACGAGACATGGCCATTAAAACAAGGCGATTTTTTCCCGTGAGAAGACATATATTGCTATATAATAAATAAGGCACATATATTGCTATATAATAAATAAGGCAAATTTTTAAAGCATTTTATGACTAAAATTGCTCCTTCAGATATGCAGATTGTCCTCACTGTTATTGGACTGGATACTTCACTAGCAGGCCAGCTTTAAAAGGTTATGTCAGACTGTTGAGCAATTATTTTATGGTGTGGATCTGCTAATCCTGAATACCTTCAATACTTCCTCTATTAAGAATCATTCTCAGCAAAGAGCCTAGTTAAGTCATTTAAGCTTTCAGATGGCAAGGCAACTTGAATTTTTTGTGGGACGAAATCCAAATGGGCCAAACACGGATGCACTATGGGAGGCTTTGGCAGTTTCTCAGCATCATGATGCAGTTAGTGGAACTGAAAAGCAACACACAGCTAATGATTATGCCTTGAGACTATCTATAGCATATCAGGAGGTATGTGCTATTTGCCATGAAAAATATGCTGTCGATCATAATCCACAGTGGGTTGAATTTCCATTTTATTGTTTGTTTTTATCCTTAGGCAGAGAAGCTTGTGAATTCAGCATTTGGTTGCTTAGTTGAGAATGTGCCAAAGGGAATTTGTCACAGTCCAAAGATGCAATTTTTTCAGGTGTGCATCTTGTTTTTCAGTTCTGATTCCTGGCTGGCTACTCATGTGCGAGTATTTTAATATGCTGAAGTAGTGCCAGCAGAGTGCTCTTGTGCAATCCTCTTGTATTTGGAGATCGCTCTTTTTTCATTAACTTCAGTGTCAAGTTTTTCTTTTTCCCTTTCTTTTTTGCTTTTTCTCTTTGTTAACCGTTAAGTATCAGTAATCACGAATTTGATTGTTCAGGTGCTTTTGAGTCCCCGAGTCCCCTGAATGTAACTTTTAGGTCGTCTTACTTGTATGTCTTCATTACTCATTTGAGTTATGAATTTCCTAGAATCACATTCGACTGTAACCTTGGCATTACACATCTTCCATCATAACTTAACTTTCTATAAGAATAGGAGAGACTCTTCACTCATCGGATGGCTATAACTGGGACATATTGGAGGAGATAATTTCTCTTTTATATGCTTGTAAACAGTTCATGCCTCTATGAGATTTTTACAGTGCTTCGAATCTTTAGTTCAATGGAGCCTTGTCTCAGGATGAGGCTTTATCATTGAAGGTTATTTCTTCTTCCTTTGCAATGCATCCTTCACTTCGATTTGCATGATATGGAAGACAGATGGAAATGATACCCAAGAGATGGTCAAGTTTATTGCAAATATGTATGGTGGCCTTGTTTTTGGTCCAGAAAGGGACAGATCATTGCAGCTAGACCTCACCCCAGTGCTCAACCTCCCCTTGGAGCTGTAGAAAGCAGACTTTTTATCACATTGGAATGGGGTCATTGCATCCTTGTTTCAGTTATTCAACATACCTTTGGATTTAAGGAACCAGATTTCTGTTGTTAAACCATTAGATCACTATATTGGAACAACGTATTTGCAGAGAGAATGTCAACTCATTGTGACTTGTAAGGGGAACTCCAGGTGCTTATAGTTCCTTGCAATCTATCTCTCCTCTGAGGCCTAGGAATCTTGATTTACATATTAGGAATCTCAGCATGGTGCTTGGTCCACATATGCAGATTAATTTTTGCATTCCTAGGAAAAGAAGATGAGAAATGGGGATTTTCTCATAAGAAATAGCTAGAGAAGGCCTTGCCATTAGAAGCATAGCAGAAATTGAGCAAGATGCTTCAATCAGGCTCTACATTGGAAGACTTCTATTCGGAGGCTACCGGGATTGAGCAAACAAGGATGTGATTCTGGCATGGTGGAGATATGCAGGTAGCTCAGTTTTTTGCACAACTTCGGCAAAAGTTAGAGACCCTCAAAGCGGGGTACGTGCCAGGGGAAGAGAAGGATTCAATTGCACAATTACGACAAGAACTTGAGGAACAAAAAGCTTGAGAGATCTAGGCTATCATGTGGTGTACTGTATGCCACAAGCTGGGACACAAACCCACAAATGCCCTGCAAATGTAGTGTGCCAATTCTATGGAAAGAATGGGCATGAAGCAAGGGAATGCTTCTACTTGAAAGGGTGTCAATAGCTGCAACAACTACCACCTGCAGTCTATTGGGGAGCACCAAACCAGGGCTCCATCCTCAGGCAGCCCCATGTGGAAGTAACCTCCTACTATACTAATGCCAAGGTATGAATAATAAATGCAATCGTTCTAGAAGGCCTATGGATCAGAGTCAACCTGAGTATGAGGTAGAACCCACTTTGAGTCTTATATACCACTTCGACCTCAGGAGCAAGGAAAAATGAAGAAAGGGAATTCAACAAAGTGAAAGAGTCCAATAGACCAAGCATTCCTAAAGGTCGAGCTAAAGACCAAGAGACAAAGCCCATTTCTTCCTTCCACCAAGGCAATGGTAAGTGTTGAGGAGTTTCTTAACAACTCCTTTCATCAAATGAGTCTTTCGTATGATCTCCTAGAGGCAAACATCATATTCAGGACTCAGGAGTGATATGCTACGTACAATTTTCAAGAACATGCAGCACTCTAGTGGTGGGCATCCTTGTTCTGTGCCAGTGGAGAGCAATGCACTAGTTACCGACTATCGAAGTCTTTGACTCAGTCTAGATATCCTTGGAAAGAATTTCACTTGAGTTATTGATGATGGAGGATCCAGAATTAATATGATGCAAGATTATACCATGAAGACTCTATAAATGGTGAATTTGTATCTAGGTGTAGGGAATGCAATTGCACTCGTCTTGACCATGAGCTTCTAACTATGATTCACTTGAACTAACAAATTAAGACTCAAGGAGGAAGACTTGGAAACACATGGAAGTAGGCAGTTCTTTTAGTCAAAGGGATTACACACTTTTAACTCTCGCGTGCTCCATTAGCGTATCATTTGACTAGCACCAACTAGCACAGGCTTCATAGAGTAGGGCTCAACTAGTGTGCTTGTCTCTCAGTATTGGCTATGTCTCTCTATGCCTATCTGTGTGAATTCATCCGTTGGACTTGAGATGAACTCTCCTTTTATAGACAATAGGTGATAGGATATTACAAGAGTCTGTTATAAGAGTAATGGGGTGTTGATATATTTAGGTAGTGATGTGTGTGAACACACTAGGACCGCCGGGGCACCTTTTTCCCTCTTTAGGAGGTTTTTTTCCCCGGCTTGTATATACGCCTATTGCCCTAATGGGATACTTATCTTTGTACATTCTCTAGTAATACATTCAGTATTGTGTGTTGTGCTCCAAGCTTCTTCTCCTTCCTTGTGCTGTTCGCGTGCTTCCGCAGACGTCTATCTCCAACAATTGGTATCAGAGGAGGTCGTCGCTCCATCTAGGGTGCCGTCGACACTCCTCCGGTTGCAGTCTCAAAATCGCATGAATTTTGGTGAGCATACTCAGCGTGTTTTCAAGATCAAAACTGCTTCGCTCTGTTGCGCCGAAATCGCGATATGAGCTTGTTTCGGCCTCCTAACGCACTATCGTAGTGCTTGTGCAGGTTATTTCGTCTTTTTGTGCCAAAGGTATATACCAGTTTCTGTTTGCCAGTATAAGATTCTCGAAGTCTGCTACAGGTCTAGCGGAACTCGTGTGGGCATCTCTGTTCAACTTTTTGAGATACATTCGATTTTCTGCATCAAGGTAATTTAGTCACCGGCCATGGCTGAAAGCAGTGATGTATTCCGTATGTTGACTGTTGAGGATAAGTTGGATGGTACCAACTACTCGTTATGGGCTTATATGATGCGACATGTATTGGTTGCAAAAGGACTGGTGAACATTGTGTTTGGTGTTCAAAAATGTCCTATCACACCTACAACTGTCACAATTGCAGGTATAGAAGCTGAGGCAAAAGGTGTCGAAGATGATGATATTCTGCATATTCCTGTTCGTGCTTCGGTTTCTGTTGCACCTACTTCAGAGCAAATTCGTTGGGATGGAAGAGATTCCCAGGCACATGCATTGATAGCTTTGTCTGTCAAGCATTCGATTATTCCTCATATTCACTCTTGCAGAACAGCTAAGGATGCTTAGGATACACTTACCACATTGTACCAAGCTAGGAATGAGGCTCATGTTGCTTACCTCCGAAAATAGTTGGAGAGTGAGCACATGAATGAAGGTGACTCTATGGACATTTTTCTAACAAAGATCAAAGACTTAAGGGACAATTGATTTTTGTTGACGAGGTTATAACACATAGCTGACTTGTGCAGACCGTTATGAATGGTCTTCCTGATTCATATCAGAGTTTTGCTTCTACTCTTCGGTTAATGATGAAAGGCAATCCAAATGCCTTGTCATTTGAGGAGTTAGTCTCTGTTCTATTGCAGGAAGATTAGTCGAGGCAGAACAAGTCCATTATGCGTGTTGCAGATCAAGCTTTCCTGGCTAGTCAGAAGGGCAAAGGAAAATAGAGCTTTTCAACTAGTAAGCAAAAATCTGCAAATGGTGCACAATCGAAGAAGGAAGATAAAGATAAGAAGAAATCAGAAAAGCAGAAATTGTTTTGCAAGTATTGTAAAGGGAATGATCATATCATAAAGCACTGTCCAAAACTGGCTGTTAAAGAGGCAAAGAAGAAAGAGGCTGGAATGGTTGTTGCACAAGCCTCTACCTCAAAAACAGAGTCTGCTAATCTTGTGCGGGAAGAAGAATGGGCGTTTACTATTGTATGTAGTTTTGACCGGTCTTCTCATTCGTAGTGCATGTCTTTAGTAGACTCAGATGTTTGGTATTTTGACAGTCGGGAGACCAAACATATTACCTCGTAACGCAATTTCTTCTCTTCACTCGAGCCTGCCCCTACAGGGAATACTGTTACATGTGCAAACAACTCCTCTTATCCTGTTATGGGAGTTAGGTAAGATCATTTTGACTACTGTTGATGGTAGTTCTTTCACTTTGTCAGATGCTTTATTTGTGCCAGAGATCAAGAAGAACCCGTTATCAGTTTCTGCATTAGCCAAGATTGGCTTGGTTGTGAAATTTGTTGATGATAGGTGTACACTTCATGGCTTGTCAAATGGCGATGTGATTATTGCTTCGGGCATTTTACATCGTGGGTTGTATAAGCTTATAGACTATGAAATATCTGTGAATGATTCAGCATGTGGAGTACATGATTCTCAGGCTATGTAAGATGCAAAGCTTTGGCATGCATGCTTTGGTCAACTAACTTTTGCTAGTTTGCTACTCCTGCAGAAATCCAAAAATCTGAAATGGTGTTCTCTTTATCCAAACTCTTTGGCATGCATGCTTTGGTCAACTAACTTTTGCTAGTTTGCTACTCCTGCAGAAATCCAAAAATCTGAAATGGTGTTCTCTTTATCCAAACTTGAGGCACTTAGAAAACATGTTTGTGAAGGCTATATTTTGGGTAAAATGCAGAGTTCCTCATTTCCAAAAGATGGTTGAGTTCGGGCTACTCAGAAATTGTAGCTTGTACATAGTGATGTATGTGGTCCTATGCAGACATCTTCTTTTGGAAATTATCTTTACTTCGTGACTTTCATTGATGATTTTTCCAGACATGCATGGGTATATCCATTGAAGGTAAAGTCCAAAGTATTCACGTGCTTCAAACAGTTTTTCGTTTTGGCTGAAAATCTGTCAACATGTAGACTGGGCACCTTCCGTTCAGATCAAGAGGGGGAATATACGTCTTCTGATTTTAATGCATTTCTGGTTGAACGTGGGATAAAACACCTGTGTACAATGTCGTATACACCTCAAGAGAATGGAGTTGCTGAACGAATGAACAGGTCACTCATGGAGATGGCGAGGTGTATGGTCAAGAGTCAAGCTTTACCACATAGTTTCTTGCTTAGAGCTGTCATGTGTGCAGCATGTGTACTTAGCAGGTTTCCCACTAAAGCGCTACAGTCTATCACTCCATATGAGGCTTGGCATGATCGCAAGCCTGATCGCAAGCCATCTATTGTTCATCTGCCTGTTTTTGGTTGTTTGGCATATGCATTAGTGCCTGAACAACATCACAAAAAATTGGATGATAAAGCAGTAAAATGTATTTTTGTTGGGTATAGTTCTGAAAGTAAAGGCTATCGTCTGTATCATCCACAGATTAAACGCATTCTGGTTAGCCGTGATGTTGTTTTTGTGGAAGATGCTAATCATCCATTGCTTTCATGTACGAAGGAGATATTTGTTAGCTCCAAAGACATGTATGATATTTTACTACCTCTTTTTACAGGTGGATAGTCTAGTGGTGGACCCAATGATGCAACTTCTCAGCCTTTGCAGGTTTCATGTGATGATGCATATCATTCCTTTTCTGATGGAGATTTACATGATGCACTAGTTGATGAGAGAGCAAATATTAAGCAAGCAAAAACTATGCCAAAATAGCTGGTGCAAACTTTGCGTGACAACAAATTAGATGCACCTCTGTCATATCGTACTCGTTCAAGCTCTCGTAGTGCCCCTTTTGCATCACATTGCTATGCTATGGCTGCATCTACTCTCTATGATGAGAATGAGCCTGTTTCGTTTGATGAAGCACAAAATACAAAAAATTGGATGGCTGCTATGCAATCTGAATATGATGCTATAATGAAGGATGGTACTTGGACTTTATGTGACTTTCCTCTTGGCAAGAAAGCCATTGGGACTAAGTGGGTATAGAAGCAGCCTGATGGTACAGTTGACAAGTATAAGGCTAGACTTGTTGCAAAGGGTTATACGCAGAAAAGAGGAATTGATTTTCATGAGACCTTTGCACCTACTTGCCGAATGACTTCAGTTCGTAGCATCTCTGCACTTGAAGCTCATCATGGTTGGAATGTACATCGGTTGGACATTAAAACAACATTTTTGAATGGTGATTTGCATGAAGAAGTGTATGTTTTTCAACCCCGTGGCTTTGTGCAAAAAGGGCATGAAAACAAGGTGTGTAGGTTAAAGAAGGCATTATATGGTTTAAAGCAAGCACCACGTGCTTGGTATGAGAAGATACATGCCTATCTGATTGCACATGGTTTTGAGAACAATCCAACTAAAAGCACCTTATATGTTAAGCCTTCTAATGATGTGCTTCTTATCATTGTTGTCTATGTTGACGACATGCTGCGCACTCGACCTAATGAGAAGCATATTGCTGATTTTAAGGCTGATTTGCATGCCTCATTTGAGATGTCTGATTTGGAGCATTTGCATCACTATTTGGGCATTCAGTTTATGCAAGTGGATGGTGGAATGGTTTTGTGTCAAACGAAATATATCGACACATTATTGCAGCGTTTTGGCCTTGAAGACTCTAAGCCTATTGCAACTCCTATGGAGACAGGTTTACGATTGAGTTTTCATGATGCTTGAGATGCTTTTTGATGTTGTTCTCTATCAGCAAGCTATTGGATGCTTGATTTACTTATGCATTACTCGGTCAGATATTCAGTTTGCTGTCTCACAGATGAGTAGGTTTATGCATTGTCCAGGATTCAAGCATTGGGAGGGGGTTAAGTGCATCTTTCGCTACTTGAGTGATACTCGGCTACTTTGGTTGTTTTATCCCGGGGGGATCACTACCTCCAGATTTGCATGCTTTTTTTGACTCTGATTCAAGCATTGGCAGGGGGTTAAGTGCATCTTTCGCTACTTGAGTGGTACTCGGCTACTTTCGTTGTTTTATCCCGGGGGGGATCACTACCTCCAGATTTGCATGCTTTTTTTGACTCTAATTGGGTTGCTTATGTCCACTAGTGGCTTTTGCTTCATGCTTGGCAGCTCATGTATATCTTGGTTGAGCAAGAAGCAGCCTACTACTATGGCCACTTCCAGTTCTGAGACTGAGTATAGGGAAGCTTTCACAGGGACTGTTAAGTGTGTGTGGCTCAAACGCCTTATGGCTGATTTGGGTGTTGGTGGTCAGTCATCTGCCACCACCATCTTCACTGACAGTCAGAGCTCATTGGCAGTTGCGAGGAACCCTGTGTTCCATGCTCACACTAAGCACATTGAGGTGCATTATCACTATGTCAGGGAGAGGTTCTCTGTTGGGAGATCAGCTTGGCATATGTGCCCACGAAGGAGAACATTGCAGAACTTTTCACAAAGGCTCTACATAGGGAGAAGTTTGAAGCTTTCCGCAAAGCTTTGGGCTTACTTCCTTTTGTGGAGTGATTTCCACATAGCTAGCACTTCCTTATACATGAGTGCCAACTCCTTGTTCACCGCATCACTCCCAGGGGGGATTTGTTGATATATTTAGGTAGTGATGTGTGTGAACACACTAGGACCATCGGGGCACTTTTTTCCCTCTTTAGGAGGTTTTTTTCCCTCCGCTTGTATATACGCCTATTGCCTTAATGGGCTACTTATCTTTGTACATTCTCTAGTAATACATTCAGTATTGTGTGTTGTGCTCCAAGCTTCTTCTCCTTCCTTGTGCTGTTCGCGTGCTTCCGCAGACGTCTATCTCCAACGTGGGGGAGTTAAGGACACATTTGTCTATGCTTAGGAAGTTACACTTCTTGGTTGTGGCCCTATCTTTCCTTGACTTCCACTACCTTGAGCAGTCTTGTCAAAGTTTTCCAGCCGCCTAATTTGAGTAGTTACCTTTTGATCGCTTGACATCTTCAAAGGATTGGCGACTTAGAAACCCATGAAGCTGGACAAGTCTTGGTCCCCTAGGAAGCTTAGCAATTCTTGATGCCCAAGGAAGTTGGGTGAGCCTTGGCGCCAAAGGATATTAGGAGAGTATTGGGGCCCAAGGAGATTGGGCAAGTCTTGGCGCCCAAGGAAGTTGAGTGAGTCTTGGCCACATGCCACAATTCCTTTCAACAGTGCCGTAGTAGTTAACTCAATCAATAAAGTTTTTACTCTACAAGTTGCCCATCACGCATGGCTCTCTATCTATGAGAAAGATAGGCATGAAGACAATAATTGAAAAGTTACGAGTCTTCACAAATATATACAATAGAAATCTAGTGCTGAAATGATGAAATGTTTGCAAAAAAAAAGATAAATCCATCAACTAAAACTTTGTGCCTAATAAAATGAATCTTAAACACTTTGTGGAAGTAAACATGTAGTTCTTGGCCTTATCCTGGTACGTGACAACCCCCCTCTTCCTCCTCCATTGGATATCCGGAAATAAGAGACCTCAATAGATCAAAGTGCAATTTGTAAGCATCTTTTGTTGTCTTAGGGTACTATTTTCCACTTTAAGCTCTTCAACGTGATTTGCTTTTTGCTGCCTCGAGTTTGTCGTTACGTTTTTTAATTCTCTTCCGCACTACTACCTTGTGTCCTGAAAGGTCCTTAATTTACAAATTCATCTCTTTACTGATGAGGGTGATTCGAATTTCGTAGGAACTCATTGGAAATGATCCTAATGTTTGTTCGCAGTCAGAATTTCAAATCAATTAGTTGCTGTCTATCTTCCTCTATTTCTTTTGAGAATAAAAATTGGCCAGAGATTTCTTCCCCGTCTCTCTTGAGGGGATAACAATTGTAGATCTTCATGTGAAGACTAGAATGGATGAAGTATATGATAAGTAGGGATACCCAGATATACCTTTGTTTGAGTAGGTTGGAAGCTCATGTCGTGTGTGATAATTATATGAGTGTGAGTTTTTTAGGTAAATTGCATGGTAGACTGAAGGGGAATAGGTTTGATGTTTATGGTGGAAGAAGGCTGAATAGAACATATGGGTGGATGTGATTATGTATGCTTGCTAGGTATGATAAACTCGGCCTCTATGGTTTTAGTTGTGATGTTGACAGGTGTGTGTCAGGTGAGGGGAATTTTGGTAAGAGGTTCCTCCGTGCTGGCATGATGGTGTGGGTTTAGGAGTGGAGCAAGTACGATGCTTTGAATATTTTTCCTAGAGAAATGCCATATGCTTAGAATCCACAATTTGGTATGTTTCTAGCACATATCTTGAAAGTCCATGCATGATTCTCGATTACGAAGTGAAGGAAAGCCTTTAAATAATGGAAGCAATTATGCACCTCTCTTGTGAATTACTCAAAATTAGCATAGATACCTTGGCAAGTTTCACAATCCCCACATTTGCAAGCTCAAAAGAAGTGAACTCGTAAGTAAAGTTTCCTGAAATCTCTTGATTGATTTTGAGTGAAGTTTCACTTGGGATGTTGACGACAATTTCGTTGCTGGTAGAGAATTGTTGTTTAGAGTAAGAGATTGCTTCTTCGGCTCTGGAGAGATTACTTTTGGGGAGGCTTTGTGTGCCTTCGGCTTTGCTTTTTATAAGTGATTGTTAATGGGATTATTATGTGGGTGATCATGGTGCAACCACGGTGTAATGTGGTGTAATATGATGTAATCACAGTGTAATCATGGCATACTCTAGTGTAATGTGGTGTAATATGGTGTGATCACGATGTAATGATAGTGTAATGTGGATTACACCAAGTTTCATGGGGATTTACACCAAGTGTAATTGCTAAGACATTGAGTGCAATGGGGGATTACACCGAGTGTAACGGGGGATTACACCAAGTGTAATGGAGGATCACATGAAGTGTAATCACAATTATATCAAGTATAATCAAAGAGTATACCAAGTATAATGGGGGATTACACGAAGTGGAATCAAAGTGCAAGGTGGATCTCCATAAAATCCATAAAATGTGACTCTCGATGAAATGTTTGTAGATAGGGTTTTTGGTGTTGGATTGAGGTGATTTAGGAGTTGTTTTTAGGCTTTTTATGTTTTCTAAATGGGATTGTGAACTCAAAGTTACCAAATATTGTACCATTGGAAGGTTTAAGAGGAGAGATATATGAGGGTGAAGGGATTCGAGGATGTACAAGGGTGAATGGATTCGAGGAGTTATACAGAGGAATGAAATGAACTGATCAAGTAGTCAACAATTCTCCCCATTCCATAGTTTTGTGCCGACAAAATGAAGTCGTAGACCATTGTTGGAACGAAATGGGAAGCTCACCAGGATTTTGGAACTCTTGGGAGGCAAAATAAGGTCCACGAACCATGCAATCGATCACTTATCCATAAGGGTAAAAGTGAATGCCCTCCACCATGTGTTTTAAGCAATGGTCCACACTGAAGTCTTTGTTTGCACATGCAAGAATGTAAGAGAAAGGCCTTATGTACTCCCATGCCTTCTCTAAGAGTATGAAACCTTGGAAGAGTTGTACTACTAAACTAGTTGGTCACCATCATCGACAAGATCCTGCTCTTCAACGAACTCTTTGGTGTTGACGAGCTCTTGATCACCCAAAGATTTATAGATGCCTTCATTATCATCCGAGTTGCCTTCCTCTTTGAATGGGTCTCATTTTTCAAGATTATATGAAATTATTAAGCACATAGAGGAACCCATTCCTTAGAAGACAAGACAATTCAAGACACTAGAATAGAGTCATTGAATCCCTTTGGGACTTACCAAGCATGCCAAAATTTGTAGATGGTGGTGGTGGGTAAACCTTTAGGGGCACAGAGGCATGTTTCAAGAGCAAATATGCACACTTAACATTATTGATGGGTGCATAAACAATCACTTAGTACAAGGAAGTACAATGGAAGAGAGGTTCACTTCAAAAAAAGTACAGAGAATGCACGAGGATCACGACATCAAACAAGATGTAAGATACGTGAATACAAAATAAGGCACTTGATATGGAAACTACTCAAAGTACACTCAAAAGAACACTAAGAAGTGCACAAAAGAATGTGTAGGAAAGGAACTAGTCAAACTACATGAACTAACCAAAAGTACAATGGTCACAACCCAACCCAAGAGCAAGGAAAAGATTAAGAGGTCCTCTTGACAAGCAAGCACGGTCATCGACCCAAAGGGAGCACCAACTATCGACCATGCTTCCCACATAGAGACTCCTTGCACCCTTCCTTTCTAGAACAAGAGTTCTACAATACAAGTTCTAACGGTCTATTGTCTTCTAACTTACGGTTTGCAAGCTGATAGTCTATATGTGATGTCCACATCATTCCACCTTGTTCTTATATAGAGAAGGAGAAGATCAGCTCGTGATGAAGAAGATGAGGTTGAAATATGTTAAGTAAAGGGGAGTTTTCTTGGCACGACTTTTCCAGATCAAAATATGAAAGAGATTGAAAGTCATTACATTAGAAATTGATGGCCTAGAGGAACCCTAGAAATCAAGATAAGAATTGGTGAAGAAGGAGATTCATCTTTGGCTCTAGCTCTAGTAGACTCCGGGTCATAGATAAATATTATCTCTAAAAAATTTATTATAGATTGAGAGGTCGATAGATAATGATCACGGATGGAGGATGCAAATTACAGGCAATGGGTATGGTATATTTCTTGGTGTTGGCCTGAATGTTCCTATGATGATTAGTGGAGTTTCGTTGATGGGAATACCTTGCCCTTCATCATGATATATTAGAGAGAATGATCTCTCAGATTCTAATTACGCAAAAAATGAGGACAAGAAAGTGGGGAAAGTTGTCAAGCGTGGGAAAGAGATTCTAATTATGCAGAAAATGTTGGTGCAATTACTCCAAGCCTACCTGCTTGATGACTTACTTTGGAACACTTTTAGATAAAGATTCAATTTCAAACTTGAATCCTGGCTCCAACAAAAAGGCTATAGAAAAGGACTTTCTAGTTGCGTGGATAGGTAGCCAGATATAGCAAAGATTTCAAAGGGATTTGTGTGGCATATTGAGCTCACATTATAGCTCTTCTATTTTCCTCACATTGTGCAATCATTCATTGCCAATGTCAATGTAATTTACGTCCATTAATACATATAATCTTCCCATGTCTCATCTCTTCTACTCTGTCATATACTACTCAGAACAGTGAGCTTCTTTGATCTATTTCTCAGCTTGTACTTGATCATTTGCAGTGATTTAAGTTTCTATAGATTTATTAGACTGTCTGTTTTCTTGCTACAAAGTTTCATTTTAATTGTGTCAACCAATCTCGAGTTATGTGCAAAACATTGCCCTTTGGTATGCATACTGCTAACTCCCTAAAATATCAAGATGTAGCTCTGAGTTACTAAGCATCATTCTTTGAGCATAGTTCATCATTTCAAGTGGAATAACTTGCAAAAGTGAGCTACCCAAATTAGTTAGATATGCCCAAAAGGATTTTGTTCAATTGTTAGCAGAGAAAGAGAACTGTTCATTTTTCGGAGCACGTGTAGTGACCAAAATAGCAAGTTTTGGTTCATAGTGAAAAGTCCAAGTAATCTGTTTTGATCCAATGATTTGAGGATCATCTTCCAAAGTACTTCGGTGATTATTTGTGCTTCGTGGAAAGCTCAAGAGGTCTAGTTTGCTCTCCTCAACTTAGTTTGGCTGGTGTGAAGAAGGAATTTGCACCACCATCTCATCTCTGGAAGGTTTCCATGATCTCCTCCAACAGTGGTGTCACAGCAACATCAAGGTAAAATGGGAGATGGATTTCCATCATTCATTGACAAATTGGATAGGGCCAATTATCAAGCTTGGTCCCTAAGGATGAAGGCTTACCTCCAAGGAAGAAGCTCGTATGGATACATATCTGGAGATGACGAAATGCCAACCTTTAGAAGCAAAAACCAACCCACAAGAGAGTAGAAAGAGGGATTATTTGTGCTTCGTGGAAAGCTCAAGAGGTCTAGTTTGCTCTCCTCAACTTAGTTTGGCTCGTGTGAAGAAGGAATTTGTGTTGATATATTTAGGTAGTGATGTGTGTGAACACACTAAGACCGTCGGGGCACTTTTTTCCCTCTTTAGGAGGTTTTTTTCCCCCGATTTGTGTACACGCCTATTGCCCTAATGGGCTACTTATCTTTGTACATTCCCTAGTAATACATTCAGTATTGTGTGTTTGTGCTCCAAGCTTTTTCTTCTTCCTTGTGCTGTTCGCGTGCTTCCGCAGACGTCTATCTCCAACAATTGGTATCAGAGCAGGTCGTCGCTTCTTCTAGGGCGCCGTCGACACTCCTCCGTTTGCAGTCTCAGATTCGCACGAAATTTGGTGAGCATACTCAGGATGTTTCCAAGATCAAAACTGCTTCGCTTTGTGGTGCAGAAATTGCGATTTGAGCTCGTTTCGGCCTTCGAACGCACTATCGTAGCGCTTGTGTAGGCTATTTCGTCCTTTTGTGCCAAAGGTATATACCAGTTTCTGTTCGCCAGTTTAAGCGTCTCGAAGTCTGCTACAGGTATAGCAGAACTCGTCTAGGCAGTTCCGTTCAATTTTTTGAGATACAGTCAATTTTCTGCATCAACCTATTTTAATCACCGGCCATGGCTGAAAGCAGTGATGTATTCCGTATGTTGGCTGTTGAGGATAAGTTGGATGGTACCAACTACCTATTATGGGCTTATATGATGCGACATGTACTGGTTGCAAAAGGATTGTGGAACATTGTGTAGGGTGTTGAAAGACGTCCTGTTACACCTGTAACGACAGGTACTGCAAATACAGGTATTGGAGCTGATGAAGATGGTGTCGAAGATGATATTCCACAGATTCCTGTTCGTGCTTCTGTTTCTGTTCCACCTACTGCAGAGCAGATTCGTTGGGATGGCAGAGATGCCCAGGCACATACATTGATAGCTTTGTCTGTCAAACGTGCCATTATTCCTGAATCCTCACATTCGCTCTTGCAGAACAGCAAAGGATGCTTGGGATACACTTACCACTTTGTACCAGGCTAGGAATGAGGCTCGTGTTGCTTACCTCCGAAAACAGTTGGAGAGTGAGCACATGAATGAAGGTGATTCTATGGACAGTTTTCTTACAAAGATCAAAGACCTGAAGGAACAATTGATTTCTGCTGATGAGGTTATACAAGATAGCTCACTTATGCAGACCGTCCTGAATGGTCTTCCTGATTCATATCAGAGTTTTGCCTCTACTCTTCGGTTGATGATGAAAGGCAATCCGAATGCCTTGTCATTTGAGGAATTAGTCTCTGTTCTGTTGCAGGAAGATCAGTCGAGGCAGAACAGGTACATTATGCGTGTTGCAGATCAAGCTTTCCTGGCTAGTCAGAAGGGCAAAGGAAAATGGAGCTCTTCTACTAGTAAGCAGAAATCTGCAAATGTTGCACAATCGAAGAACCAGGATAAAGATGAGAAGAAATCAGAAAAGCTGAAATTGTTCTGCAAGTACTGTAAAGGAAATCATCATATTATAAAGAACTGTCCAAAACTGGTTGCTAAAGAGGCAAAGAAGAAAGAGGCTGGAATGGTTGTTGCACAGGCCTCTACACCAAAAACATAGTCTGCAAATCTTGTGCAGGAAGAAGAATGGGCGTTTACTACTGTCTACAGTTTTGACCCATCTTCTCATAATTAGTGCATGTCTGCAGTAGACTAAGATGTTTGGTACTTTGACAGTGGAGCGACCAAACATATTACCTCGCAGCGCAGTTTCTTCTCTTCACTTGAGCCTTCCCCTACAGGGAATACTGTCACATTCGCCAATAACTCCTCTTATCCTATTATGGGAGTTGGTAAGATCATTCTGACTCCTGCTGATGGTAGTTCTTTCACTTTGTCAGATGCTTTATTTGTGCTAGGGATAAAAAAGAACCTGTTATCAGTTTCTGCATTAGCCAAGATTGGCTTGGTTGTGAAATTCGTTGATGACAGGTGTACAGTCCATGATCTCTCAAATGGCGATGTGATTATTGCTTCTGGCATTTTATGTCGTGGGCTGTATAAGCTCATAGACTATGAAAGATCTGTGAATGATTCGGCATATGCAGTTCATGATTCTCAGGCTATGTCAGATGCAAAGCTTTGGCATGCACGCTTCGGTCATCTGAATTTTGCTAGTTTGTTACGCCTGCAGAAATTTGAAACGGTGTCCTCTTTGCCCAAACTTGAGGCACCTGGAAAACTTGTTTGTGAAGGCAAAACGTTGTATTTTGGGCAAAATGCAGCGTTCTTCCTTTCCAAAAGATGGTTAAGTTCGGGCTACGCAGAAATTGCAGCTTGTAGCTTGTACATAGTGATGTCTGTGGTCCTATGCAGACACCCTCTGTTGGAAATTACCTTTACTTCGTGACTTTCATTGATGATTTTTCCAGGCATGCATGGTATATCCACTCAAAGCAAAGTCCGAAGTGTTCATGTGCTTCAAACAGTTTTTGGTTTTGGCTGAAAATTTGCCAGCATGTAAAATGGGCACCCTCCGTTCTGATCGAGGGGGGGGGATATATGTCTTCAGATTTTAATGCATTTCTGCCTGAACGTGGGATAAAACACCAATGTACAGTGCCGTATACACCTCAACAGAATGGAGTTGCTGAACGAAAGAACAGGTTACTCATGGAGATGGCGAGGTGCATGGTCAAAAGTCAGGCTTTACCACATAGTTTCTGGCTTGAGGCTATCATGTGTGGAGCATATGTACTGAACAGGTATCCCATTTAAGCGTTGCAGTCTATCACTCCATATGAGGCTTGGCATGACCGCAAGCCATCTGTTCCTCATCTGCGTGTTTTTGGTTGTTTGGCATATGCATTAGTGCCTGAACAACATCGCAGAAAATTGGATGATAAGGAAGTAAAATGTATTTTTGTTGGGTACAGTTCTGAAAGTAAAGGCTATCGTCTGTATCACCCAGAGACTAAACGCATTCTGGTTAGATGTGATGTTGTCTTTGTGGAAGATGCTATTCAACCATTGCTTTCATGTACTAAGGAGACATCTGTTAGCTCCAAAGACATGTATGATACTTTGATGCCTCTTTTTACAGGTGGACAGGCTAGTGCTGGTCCTAATGAGGAAACTTCTCAGCCTTTGCAAGTTTCATATGATGATGCAGATCATTCCATTTCTGATGAAGATTTACATGATGCACTTGTTGATGAGAGAGCTGATATTGAGAAGGCAAAAACTATGATGCAGATTTACATGATGCACTTGTTGATGATATTGAGCTGATATTGAGCAGGCAAAAACTATGCCAAAATGGCTGGTGCAGACTTTGCGTGACAGCAAATTAGATGCATCTTTGTCATATCGTACTCGTTCAGGCTCTCATAGTGCCTCCTTTGCATCAGATTGCTATGTTATGGCTTCATCTAATCTCTGTGATTAGAATGAGCCTGTTTCTTTTGATGAAGCACAAAATTCAGAAAATTGGATGGCTGCTATGCAATCTGAATATGATGCTATAATGAAGAATGGTACATGGTCTTTATGTGACTTGCCTCCTGGCAAGGAGGCCATTGGCACTAAGTGGGTATACAAGCTGAAGCGTAAACCTGACGGTACAGTTGACAGGTATAAGGCTAGGCTTGTTGCAAAGGGTTATGCACAGGAAAGAGGCATTGATTTTGATGAGACCTTTGCACCTACATGTCGTATGACTACTGTTCAGAGCATTTGTGCACTTGCAGCCCATCATGGTTGGAATGTACATCAGTTGGACATTAAAACAGCATTTCTGAATGGTGACTTGCATGAAGAAATGTATGTTTTTCAGCTCCGTGGCTTTGTGCAAAAAGGGCATGAAAACCAGGTTTGCAGGTTAAAGAAGGCGTTATATGGTTTAAAGCAAGCACCACGTGCTTGGTATGAGAAGATACATGCCTATCTGATTGCACATGGTTTTGAGAACAGTCCAATTGAAAGCACCTTATATGTTAAACGTGCTAATGATGTGCTTCTGATCATTGTTGTCTATGTTGATGACATGCTGCTCACTGCTCCTATTGAGACACATATTGCTGATTTTAAGGCTGATTTGCATGCCTCATTTGAGATGTCTGATTTGGGGCATTTGCATCACTATTTGGGCATTCAGTTTATGCACGTTGATGGTGGAATGGCTTTGTGTCAAACGAAATATATTGACACATTATTGCAGCGTTTGGCCTTGAAGACTGTAAGCCTATTGCCACTCCTATGGAGACACGTTTACGATTGAGTCTTCATGATGCTGGAGATGCATTTGATGCTGTTCTCTATCAGCAGGCTGTTGGATGCTTGATTTACTTATGCATTACTCGGCCAGATATTCAGTTTGCTGTCTCACAGATGAGCAGGTTTATGCATTGCCCAGGAGTCACGCATTGGAAAGCGGTTAAGCGCATCTTTCGCTACTTGAGTGGTACTCGGCTACTTGGGTTGTTTTATCCCAAGGGGGGATCACTACCGCCAGATTTGCATGCTTTTTCTGACTAAGATTGGGCTGGTTGCTATGACACTCGTGTGTCCACCAGTGGTTTTTGCTTCATGCTTGGTACCTCATGTATATCTTGGTTGAGCAAGAAGCAGCCTACTGTGGCCACTTCCAGTTGTGAGGCTGAGTATAGGGCAGCTTTCAGAGCGACTGTTGAGTGTGTGTGGCTCAGACGCCTTATGGCTGATTTGGGTGTTGGCCAGTCTTCTGCCACCACCATCTTCACTGACAGTCAGAGCGCATTGGCAGTTGCGAGGAACCCTGTGTTCCATGCTCTCACTAAGCACATTGAGGTGCATTATCACTATGTCAGGGAGAGGTTCTCTGCTGAGGAGATCAGCTTGGCATATGTGCCCACGCAGGAGAACATTGCAGACCTTTTCACGAAGGCTCTGCCTAGGGAGAAGTTTGAAGCTTTCCGCAAAGCTTTGGACTTACTTCCTTTTGTGGAGTGATTTCCACATAGCTTGGCACTTCCTTACACATGAGTGCAAGCTCCTTGTTCACCGCATCACTCCCAGGGGGGATTTGTTGATATATTTAGGTAGTGATGTGTGTGAACACACTAGAACCGCCGGGGCACTTTTTTCCCTTTTTAGGAGGTTTTTTTCCCCCGGCTTGTATACACGCCTATTGCCCTAATGGGCTACTTATCTTTGTACATTCTCTAGTAATACATTCAGTATTGTGTGTTTGTGCTCCAAGCTTTTTCTTCTTCCTTGTGTTGTTCGCGTGCTTTCGCAGACGTCTATCTCCAACAATTTGCATCACCATCTCATCTCTGGAAGGTATCCATGATCTCCTCCAACAGTGGTGTCACAGCAACATCAAGGTAAAATGGGAGATGGATTTCCATCATTCATTGACAAATTGGATAGGGTCAATTATCGAGCTTGGTCCCTAAGGATGAAGGCTTACCTCCAAGGAAAAAGCTCGTATGGATACATATCTGGAGATGAAGAAATGCCAACCTTTAGAAGCAAAAACCAACCTACAAGAGAGTAGAAAGAGAGACTAACTACATGGTGTGCAACAAGGATGCCCTAGCAAGGTCTTACATACTCAATTCAATATCTGATTTTTTGTTACTCGTATTAGGAATCGTAAGACTTCCCCAGAGACTTGGGAAGTACTATCTTAATACTTCTCATAAAATACAAGGGCGAGAAAGAGCCAGCTTTGGATAGAGTTCACAACCTTGAAGAAGCAACCAAAACAAAGTTTAACTGACTATGTGACCAAGATAAAGGATGTAGCTCATCAACTTGGAAGTATTGGAGAAGAAATAGAAGAGCAGATAGTAAGGCAAATCATAATTGGCATCAAGGCTGATGACAAATGGCAGTGTTTTACCACAACAATGGACCTATATATGGACATGACAACAACAACTATCAACGAGGCTTTAGAGGAAGGAGAGACTACAACAACCATTCAGATGATCAAGAGGATTCCCTATTACTCATGAATATGATAACCAAGCAAGGTAAAGAAGATGAGTACCTATTCTATATTGATTCTGGTTGCTCCAATCATGTAGGAGGCAATATAGTATTATTATCTGACTTTGAAGAACCCAAAGGAAAGCATGAAGTTCAGACAGGTGATGACACTAGGCACGCAGTAAAGAAGATTGGAAATTTTAAAGCATCTGATGGTAACATGAATCTTCTAAGGAGAGTATTGTATGTGCCAACAATAACCAAGAATCTAATCAGTGTTGGACATATTGTTGAGAAGGGTTTACACATTAGATTCACAAGGCATGGAGCATATGTGGAGGACCGTGAACAATGCTTGAAGATGATCGCAAAAGGTGAGAAATCTGGTAGACTTTTTACCTTTGAAGTTGAAGATACAAGAAATATTGCTCTCTTCAATTATAAGGACCAAACCCTATCTGAATTGGAGATATGGCATAAGACACTAGGACATATAGGTGAAAGGACATTGAAGCAAATATGCAAGGATCAGAGTGTTGGCATCCCAAATGTGTCCAAGCAACACATGATATACAAATGTGGAGCATGCCAATTTGGCAAGTCACATAGGCAACCATTCAACAAAAGAGGATACATGTATGAAGACTACTTGGAGCTTGTACACAGAGATGTGTGGGGTCCTAGCAGAGAGCTATCAATTTCAAGGTCAAGGTATTATGTTTTATTCATAGATGACTATATTAGGTGGACAATACTCTATTTTATGAAGCATAAAGATGAAGTCTTTACTTGTTTCAAGAAGTATTTGGCATTGGTTGAGAACTAAAGAGGTAAAAGTTTGAAAAGACTAGATATGATGGAGGTGGTGAGTATTTCTCACATGAGTTTGACTCCTTACAGGACAGAGGCATAAAGAGAGAGATTACAATAAGGTACACTCCTAAACAGAATGGAGTGGCAGAGAGAAAAAATAGATTAATAGTAGAGGCTCCAAGATCAATGTTGAATGAGAAAAAACTCTCTAATTAACTATGGGTAGAGGCTATTTCCACATCCACTTACCTAATCAATAGGCTTCCATCCAAGTCTCTTGATGGGATGACACCTTATGAGGCATGGAATGGAAGGAGACCTTCTTTAGATCATTGTAAGATCTTTGGGTGCATTTCTTATGCATACATACCCTCACAGATTAGGGAAAAACTTGATCCAAAAGCTGAAAGATGCATATTTATTGGTTATGATGAGAATAAAAAAGGATATAGGTTATATAATCCTACTAACAAAGGATTTATAGTTAGTAGGGATGTGGCATTTGATGAAAATAACTCTTGGTTTGAGGATGATTGCAAGAAAATAAAACTACCTTGTGATTTGGAGAATGATTTTCCAAATTTTACCAAAGAAGAAATACATACATCTGAGGATGTCAACTCAGAAGATGAAGAACAAATTGATTTTGAAGCTTGGAAGTCCAAGGGCAAAGCAAAGGTCAAAGAATTGGAAGACATTCCAAAGTCATCAAATCAAGCACTTAGAAGATCTCAAAGGGAAAGCAAGAAACCTATAAGGTATGGTTATGACACATCACTAGTAACCAAGCATTCTATATACATAGTAAAGACTTTATGTCAGAGGAACCATGTTAATTTGAAGAAGCCAATGAGAAAGAAAAATGGAGAGAAGCTACGCAACAAGAAATTGAAGCACTTCAAGAGAATACTACCTGGATTTGGTTTCCAAAAAACCATTTATGAAGGTAATAGGATCCAGGTGGATTTGCAAAGTGAAAAAGAATTCAGATGGCACAATAAATAGGTATAAAAGCAAGGCTAGTAGCAAAGGGGTTTGCTCTGTTGGCGCAATAAACAAGCCTTCACATTTGGCTTGGCATGGCAGTAATATGTGGAAACATTTGATGGACATATGAATCCTAGCTTGTAATTGTTTGATCATTAACCATTGTAAAAGTTGTTTTACTTTGAGAGAATCTTGTAAATCCATGTATCTCGTGGAGTTAGGAGAAGCATGAGCTAGGAATCAAGTTAAATGGAATAACTCCTAGTTTAGAGGAATCACTTTTCATATGGAGCCAAGTTTGAATTTCAAATTCAAACTTAGAAGCAAACACTTATAAAAGGCTTGTAATCCTCGCGGCCTGTGTGCCTCTTCTTGGAGCTCTTCCGCTGATCATTTGTAGAGTTTGAATAGCTTACACCATAGCCTACTCATTCCACTATCATTGGGCATCATCATAATGCCAATGATCTTGTAAAATCATGTGCCATAATAGATATACTTCATTGATCATCTCTGTCTACTTCTCTGCTATGACTACTCATAACAATGAATTTTGCATGACCATATCTTAGTGATTTCTCAACCATTTTCAGTAATCTATAGCTTCTTGGAACCAGCTTGACGTCTACTTTATGCTACCAAAATTTCAAGATTTTTGCTTCAGCAATTTGGCAGAAATCTACATTGAAGTGCTCTCAGGTCAATTACTACTTAGTCCCTAAAAAGTTGAGGGTAAGCCTTGGATTGCTAAATTGATTTCTCAGTGCATACTTTGTTATTTTAGATGATTCCACTTGTAATTATTAGCTATCTAAGCTAATTAAATTCCCTCAAAAGGAATTTTATCAATTGCTACTATACTGTGAGAATTGAGCAAAAGAACGAGCTGGTCTATGGAGCAAAATAGCAAGTTTTGTGAGACTAGCTATTTGTGAAGTAGTCTGTTTTGATTCAATTGTTTGGAGCATTAACTCCAAAGTACATAGGTACTTTTTTGGTGTCATTTGCAAGCTAAAATGGCCTACTACATAACTCGGAAGTAAAATAGGAAGGTACAAAGCAGGTTTTAGGAGTACCACCTCACTTCCTTGAGGTATCCATCCATCTCTTCAAACATGCTCAAACCCATGGAGTGGATTATGAGGAGAAATTTTCGCCTATAGCCAAGATGCCAACCATGCCATCAGAGTTTTAGTAAGCATTGCTTAATGGATTAGATGTTAAAAATGGATTCCTTAATGGATTAGATGTTAGATTAGCATTGCTTAATGGATTAGATGTTAGATTAGCATTGCTTCAAAGAATTGGAACTTGTACCAATTAGATGTTAAAAATGGATTCCTTAATGGGTGGATCTCGGAAGAGGTCTATATGGCTCCACCACCAGGATATGAAGACAAAGACAAACTTGATTATGTATAGCTAGAGGTAAGGGATGGGGGTGGGTGGAGTATGTGGTACATCGGTAGCGGTCTGAGTGCCTCTTGAAGAGAGAGAGAGAGACAGAGAGAGAGAGAGAGAGAGAGAGAGAAAGGAAGAAAGACTTTTTAACCTCTATTAGAGGCCAAAATCGGCCTATGAGACAAAACATATACAACAGTATGATCCAATCCACTGTGATCCCAAAAGGAAAATAAAGTGTGAGTACAAAAGACGGGTATAAAAGTAGTGGACAATAACTAGCATCAAAGGTGTGGGGTGCTATCGGTATGCACTCTATATGCTCAATGGGTGTGATACAAATATGATATGCATAGGGATGGGAGGCTCGATGGTATCAGAACCCTCTAAATGCCTGGAGTGGGTGTAGAATATAATGCATCGGTGGGTAAGGCATCATGGCGATCCTCAAAATGCTCTGAATGTCCAGATCGACAGGGGTGCGCTACTGACGTCTCCGTATCTCCATGTCATGGAGTGTGTGAATCGCCTGAATCTCTCTCTGGTGTGGACAAACTCTCTGGAGTGGGGGTCTCGGTCGTCGACGCCGTCCTCTAAGCTCCTCTGCTCTGTGTAATGTGACACCCCGCATCGAGCTCGGTCCTCGAGTGGCTGTGGGTCTGAAAAAATCTGTAATATGAGTCTGAGGGAGGGGGGCCAGGTGTATCTCCATCTGCTGTTGGAGGAGTGATGTACGACGGTGCTGGAGCTCTACTAGGAAACGACCTAGAGGGCACTGGTCCTCTGTCCCCAATAAAGCCCTGATCTCTCTGCCCCCCCTGAAGAGTTGTGGGTAGCGGTCTCTGATGTCCTCATATGCGTGGCATCTACATGTGTAGTGCTCCTCGTCCTCCACCTCCTCTCTACATATCCTGCATAATCTCTCGTCCCTCGGGGTATGTGTCGCTCGCCCAACCTCAATCTCGAGCTGGTGTGATGATACTCTGAGCTGCCCAATGGCCACTCTCTCAGCTTGTGCCATGTATGTATCCATGTATGGTGGTCTCTGAATGAAACCATCCGTTGTGAGAGTCAGGAAGTGCTCTCTGTAGTGTTGCCTCTTTGTGGGAAGAGGCTCCCGTGGTGCTATCCATGTCTCCCTGACGTGTATCTGTCGTAGATCTTGACGGATGATCCTATTCCTCTCCGACCGAGAGAGAGTAATGTGGGGGGAAGAGAGGTCATACTGAAAGGGGGGAAGATCGGTAATGCTCATGCCATGGTCTGCTAACCATCGGTAAGTCTGTGCATACCATACTCTCTCATGCCCTGTCTCTGCTAAATGTCTGGAGCTCTCAAATGCAAGCCTGGTGAGTCGGCTGGTGGGGAGCTCTTTGACCCTCAGAATAAAGGTCACCAACTGGAAGAGGGCCTCCACTAGCATCGGTGGTGTGCCAAGCTCAGCTCGTATAATGTCATGTGGAACGGAGGGCTTGTTGTGCAGCAAGCGTGAGATCATGATGACCTGGGGCCTCTCAATCTGTGTCCACATCGCCTCTATGATCCCAGGTGCCCAAACTGCTTCTGCATACATCAATGTGGGTGTCACTAGAGTGTCAAAGAGCAACCCCTTAGTCCGGGGCTCCTGAAAATGTGTCTGAAAGCAACGTCTCTCCAATCTTGCAAGTGCTGCATAGCCTCACGTCAATCTCTCTCTCGCTGCCTGTGCCATGGAGAATACCCCTATGCTGCCTGAGAAGGTGACACCTAGGTAGACGTAGGAGTCCACTACCTCTATCTGTCCTCCAACTGCAGTGAAAGAGGCGCGATGGGGTACTGTCATGGAGGTATTGAAGATCATGACCTTGGTCTTGCCAAGGTTCACGGTGAGTCCTCTCTCCATGCAGAAGGTATCGAGTGCGTGTAAATGTGACTGCAACCCCTCTTGTGACTCTGAAAGTAAGACAATGTCATCAGCATATAATAGGTTGTGTACTGGCGTACCTCCGAGGTCTCCTCCTAGCCCTCCTGCTCGCTGTATATACTCCGTGATCTCGTCGATGTAGAGACCGAAGAGAGTGGGTGAGAGAGGGAAACCTTGTTTCACACCAATGGTGCTAACAAGGTTGTCTGATAGGCCGCCGGGGCAGCGTACCCTGCCTGTGACTCGTGCATACAGAGCATGGATGGCCCATAGCATGTCTGATGGTAGCTGTAACTCTTGGAGCCTCCGTAGTAGTCTCTCTCGGGGAACCATGTCGAAGGCTTTGCGAAAATCCACAAAGCCTATGGATGGCCTGTCGTACCATGCTGCCGTGAAGAGGGTGGATATCACAGGACGCGGTGTGGGAGGGATCGGCAATGGTGGCTGTCCTAGGACGTCATATAACCTCCGGGCGTAGGTGTGCCAAGTCTGAGGATCTGCTATGGGTGTAGGTGGGCATGGCTACCGTAGTGCTCTCCATGCGGTGGCACAATCCCTACTCATGAGAAGGTCGAACAACTCTGCCTCCTGTCTCTCCTCGAAAGCTCGTCGCTTCCGACGTGTGAGGGCTCTCATCTGTCGTCGTGCCTCCCTCTCTGTGATGGATCCCAAGATACTCTGTGCTCTGAGATGTCGGTATAGTCGCCTACACTCCTCATCGTACCATCTATTCTGGGGTGTATGCCCCAGCCGTGTCGAATGTGCGGCGCTGTGGGTGGTGTATGGGAAGCTCAGAGTAGCGGATGTATGGAGGATCGAGGAGAAGTGGGCGATGAGGGTGTCCAATGAGGAAGAGGGATCAAGGGAGTAGATGCGCTCTCGAACATGGGAGCTATAGATATGTGCTAGCTCATGTCTAAAGTGAATGGTGGTATGGGCATGTGGCTGTATGGTGACGGGGTGTGATATGCATGGTGAGCCGCGTATGGATAGGGCGAGATATGCGTGGTCAGCTCCAATCGGTATGGGTGGGATAGTGAATGAGGTGATGAGATGCGTCGCCTCCCGGGGTCCGATAACATAGTCTACCACACTACTCCCCTGTGGTGTCGTGGGTGGAATGCAGGTGAGGCCACCCGAGGTGGGCCAGGTCGCCATCCCATTATATATAATGAGACGGTGTGCTTCTCCCATATGGAGTAGGTATCTGCCGTATGAGGTGGGTGTGGCGGTGTCGGCTGAGGCTCTGAGTGTAGACATATCCTCTATGGTACGAAGCATCTCAGGGTCGTCAAAGTCATAGATATCACACTGGTGGCTCTGAGTCCGGGCATTGAAGTCTCCTACAAGGAAGACTTCGCCCATCCCGGTATACTCCATAATGGTGTCACTGAGGCAGTCATATGGCGATGTGGTGTCTATTCCCTCCCCTCCTAAGGGCTGCTCGGGGGAATGTGTGAAGCGCGAGCCGGTGGGTGCAATATAGCATACGGCGAAATACGCTGCTCTCGCCTCTGATAGCTGGAGGCATATCCACATGAAACGTGCCTCTGGGTCTCTGGCTACCACCTGTACCCTGTGCAGTAGCGACTGTCTGTAGAGCACGGCTATTCCTCCTGATCCTCGTGTGGTGTGCTGTCTCATCTGTCTGCGGTGAGCTGACTCCCACATATAGCCCTCAATCCTCGGTAGGCTCCTTCCCGGGCTCTCGTGTGTCTCTGTCAAGAAGATCATGTCTTTGTCCTCCATCACCTCCTCAAGGCGTCCTGGATGTGTCCACAAAGATCCATTGCAATTCCAGACTGCAAAGTGCACCTCCTGTTGTGCTGTCTCATAGGCCGCGAATCCCTAGTCAATGGGCCGTCCATCAATGATGACACGACCGTCTCTGTATAGGGCACGATGTCCCTCTCGTCGGGCCTGGAGGACATGCGGCGTGCATGCGCGTCTATGCTCTACCTGCATCCGTGTGAGATCGTCATCTAAATAGATTGGGGTGCCCGGTGTAGTGCGTAGTATCGTCCCTCGTTTGAGGAAGTCTCTCCTCCCGGCCTCATCTGAGAACTGAATGATAAGTGCTCTGCTCCGTGTGGTTTCCCGTCCTGCTCTCCAGGCTCTGGTGAAAGGGAGAGGCTCATCCGCGTGGTATCCAAGTAATGTGCACAAGCGACGCCCTTCCTGCTCTGGTGATCCGTTTGTCTCTGTGAGGCTGGAGACGCGAACATTGAGCCTGCGAGCCTGTCGCATCCTCTCCTCCTCAATGGTGGTGTGTACTATGTGGATCTCCTCATGGTGGTGGTGGTGGTTCTTTGCCTCCTGTCGAAGGTTCTTTTTTACAACCTCGACCCATCCATCCTTCTTAGTCTCAAGCTCGCTCTGAACCACCTCCATGCACTCCTTTTTGATAGTCACGCGAATGTCCTCTAGCTGAGGGGCGATCTTCCCCTCCTCGCGTATGCTGTCCAGTTTCGTTCTCATCTTAGTGAGCTCAGTTTGCAACTCCTCCTGGTCCCGTGAGTGCTGCTTGCGGGTAGCAAGAAGCTCTTCCCGAAGGGACTCGTTTTCCTTCTCCAAGGTTGCCACCTTGGCTTCAAGGGCGGTAGCTTTGCGGGTAACCCGGTTCAGTGTAGAATCTCCTTCTTTCTTCTGTTTTCCTATTAACTCTCGGAGGATATGCTCTAAGGTGGCCAGCTGTTCCTCCAACTTGGGAGCCATGGGGGGAGAGAGAGAGAGAGAGAGATAGAGAGAGAGAGAGAGAGGATTTGGGTTTTTCTTAGGGTTAGGGATTAGGATTAGGTTCTAGAGTTAGGGTTAGGGTTCAGGTTAGGGTTAGGGTTGCACATACTTTTGGAGATGTGGGTTCTGGAGTTAGGGTTAGTTTGGGAGTTTGGCAGGTGGGCATGTTAGGTTTTGGTGTTTAGGGTTAGGGTTATGGTTTCATATCAGTTTGCAGCTGGGGTTTCGGGTATGTTAGGATTGTATCCCCGGGTGTTCTATTCTTGTTTGCAGGACCCATCGGAGTGGTGCGTCAATCAATCTTTTAGGGTTGCATTTCGAATTGTTAGGGTTCTCTTCTCGTGATTAGGGTTTGTTCAAACCGAGGAAGAGGAGAGGGGATTCGGCGTGGTAGGGGTAATGGGAGAGGGCGGGGCAGAGGCGTGCATGCACCGGGCGGGGCAGAGGTGTGCATGCACCGGGCGGGGCAGAGAGGCGCGAGTAGCGGGAAGGCAGAAGGGGTGGGCGCGTGAAGCGGGCAGGGGAGGGCAGGGGGTCGAGCAAGGCAAGGCAGAGAAGGCGGGGCAGGAGGCAGAGCAGGGCGCGGCAGGGCGGGGCAGGGGCGAAGCAAGGCCGCGGCTAGGGTTTCGGACCAGAGAGAGAGAGAGAGAGAGAGAGAGAGAGAGAGAGAGAGAGAGAGAGAGAGAGAGAGAGAGAGAGAGAGAGAGAGAGAGAGAGAGAGATTAACATCTTCCAAAGGCCAAACTTGGCCTATGAGACAACAAACTGTAGTAACCTCTTTGTAGAAATAAAACGGAATAGTACTTGCTACACAAAACTGTGTAGGCTGAGAAAGGCTGGAAACAACCAGATGATGGTGTACTCGGTGATGGAGAGGTAATGGGGATAATGTAGTGGTGCGTTGGGAGATGTGGCTCTCACTATGGAGAGAATGGCCACCTAATACATGGGACTGCATGACGGGAGTGAATATGTATATCCTAACTATAGATAATGGGTGGAGGTGGGTGGAGTATGTGGTACATTGGTAGTGGCATGAGTGCCTCCTGAAGGAAGGCTACCCAGGTGGTGGTGGTGCGCTTGTGCTCCATCATGTGGTCATGGGATACCATGATGCATGAGATATCCTCTTGGTATAGTCGTGGTCATCCGTATCCAGCCGTATGTGGTCGACGTCACACTCTTTGTGTGGCTGCCTGCTGGAGGGTGAGCCTTATGCCTTTGGAAGGCAGGCCCGTCTAATGTAGCCCATCTCGCTAAAAGAACTGAGTAATGGTCTGCTGCATACTCACCCATGTCTGATGTGTGTGCTGTAGCGACTGCTCTCGTCTCTCATATGCTGCCATGAGGAAATGTCACAACCTCTGCTGGTCTCTAGTGGTCATGCACAACTGTAGTGACTCCTCTTTGTGGTACTCTGGTGGTAGATCTGAGTATGCTTGGCATTTGGAAACAAAGTGCTCATTCTCTATCTCGAGCTGATGTGATGAAACTCGAAGCTGCCCAATGATGACTCGGAGGTGGTGTGGTAGGTATGTCTGCATGTATCGTGGAGTCTCAATGAAGCCCTGGTCTGAGATCTCTAGAAAATGCTCGCGGTAGTGGAGCATTTTCGGTGGCAATTTATCCTTGGGGCTAATCCATGTCCTCTATATGTATGTATGCCATATCTCCTCTCGAATGATCCAATTCCTCTCCTGGTGGGAAAGCCAATAGGTGGGGGCCTGTAAGTGGTAATGCCGTGGTGGTAGTCTATCTAGGTCAAACCTATGATGGGCCGGCCAGTCTCGTGCCTGTGCGTACCATGAGGAGGTGTCTCCTGCTAATGCCATGTCACGTGATGCCTGGAAAGCTCGATATGAGAGAGAGAGAGAGAGAGAGAGAGAGAGAGAGAGAGAGAGAGAGAGAGAGAGAGAGAGAGAGAGAGAGAGAATAAGTGGAGGAATTCATCTCTGATAGTGGGCTGTGTGAGAAACGACAAAAAGAAAGTTCCTTTTCCTGGTAGTTTGGGTTCCAGGTAGTTTGGGTTGTATTGGCACCTGCATTAGTGGTTTGAATCTGGGGCTGTATTTTTATCTGTGTGTTCTCATCATCAAGGAATGACCAAATGAGAGTCTCCTGCTCAGGTGGTCTGTATTACCTGGATGGAGAGCATCACAGAGGAGCATTCATTCTAGTATTTTGACGTTATAGTTCATAGTAATAACAGCATCCGATGAGATAGAGGCCACCTGTTTGAATCCTTTTGCTATCAGCAAAATTATTGGAGTTTTCCTGTTATGGTCTATTCAAGGTCTGTTTTGCATCGTGAAATGGTGCTCCATTCAAGTTCTTATTCTAGGCTCTGGATAATAACTTCATATCCCAGTATTGTATCATGGTTCTGTATTCTATTTTTTTATTTGCTTCGATGTTTCCATGAACAGTGTCAACTTCTGAACTTGAGCTTCTGTCCATTGTCAGAATCAGTTGATGAGATGGGTGGAACTCTAGTAAGAGCTACTATTGAACCATTTTATCTTCAATCTTTGTCATTAAGGAAGCTGGATGTATTTGGAAACAAAGATTGATACTGTCTCCCTCTTTTTTATATGAGATATGTTTTAGGTGGTGCTCGTTTACAATAGCTTAACTTGGAACCGTACAGAATACATACGGATCCCAGTATGATATACAGATTTCTTATTTGCATTATCTTTTACCCATTTATGTTATCAATTGGGATGATTCCTGTGGCTTACCAGGTTAACAGCATCCATTTACAAGTGATGGATTCAAGAGGGATTCTGGTTCCTTCACAGCTGCTTCCCATAAACAGTAGACTCAAGGAGCTACGAAGAAAATATGTGAAGGGGTATCTTGGTACATCAGGAGGGTCAACAGCCCGCTATTGGCTTGTCTTCCTTGCTACAGTACCTGCACTAGGCCTCAATACATATACAATTTCAGTTTCTAATGAAGGTCTGTATTCGATCTGTTTCCTTTCTTTTATACTCCTATTGCAGTTCTCATGCCAATATGCATGTTTACTGACAGGATCTGCTTCAGCGTCTATCATTGAATCAATGCCAAAAGGAAGTTCAGCAACCATCAGAAACAACTATTTAAAAATGACTCTTTCAGAGAGTGGATTATTGAGTTCCATTGTCAAAACAGGACCTGAAGTAAGTGGAGTAATGGTTCAGATGTACTTGACTGGTAAATGTACTCAGTGCACGCAGGCGCGCATGCACACACACACACACACACACACACACACACACACACACACACACACACACACACACACACACACACACACACAAAAAAAAAAAAAGGAAAAATCAAAGGAACAAACAATTATCAAACATTTATGGTGTGCTGGTTTGAATAGCAGGAACTTGGTTTTATATCTTCAAATGTGCATGTTTCATGTAACCTCCTGAGAACTTAAGTAGTATAGTGACTAAGTGATGGAAAATGCATGGAGAGGACTTACTGTGTCAGGATAGAACATGATAAGTTTGGACTAAACAACATCTGCTTGGACATGGTTGAATCTGTACTCTTGCATTTGGTTCTATATTTTTGTGTGCTTGGTTGTCAGAGTGAATCTAGTGTGTGAGTGAACCTCCTTTGTACTTGTAGGCATATTTTCCACACTGTTGAACCCATTCCCATCCTCCCTACCAGTCAACCCTTAGTGTCCAATCTGACCTACAAATACACACTAATGGCTGCATTCACATAGTAAGAGAACCTTCCTTAAGCACAATGTGTCACATAACTTTCCTTACAAACAGAGATGTAATAACCCAAACAAGGATGGAAGAATGCAATACAGGAAGCAGCAAGTTCAAAGGAGAGAAGCCCAAGCTAAGACTAACCTTGACAACGAGTCTGGGCTGGGCCGTGTGATGGTAAGAGGATACCATAAGGTGAGAACCTTCCACGACGGTGTCTGCTACAGCTCCTTGGGCACCGACCCTTGGGTAGCCTGAACACCACTACATTGGTTAGTCCCTTCCTTGCCGGAGATGGAGATGGAGGTTGAAAATGTGTAAGCCAAGTATGTATGTGTATGCAGCAGTAGTTGGTCAGTTGAGGTAGTGTCAGTCTGTCCCTTGTATCTTTGCAAAAGTCCCCTTTTAAAGGATCCCTGGTCCTCATCCGCATGGGCACACCTTGTCCTTCCATGATGGCATGCTGGGGAGGACCGGAGAAGAAAGTGGAGTCACTGTCCAAATCCATGAGAGAGGGGTGAAGAGTAACTTGCATGAGTGCTTGGAGATTGCATGTCATATGCCTCTGGGAAAGTGTCCGCCTGCATGGAAGGAGAGACTCTAGAGAGAGATGGAGAAATCCATTTGGAAACAGAAGAAGAGGGGGATAAAAGTGTATGCCACATGGAAGCAGGAAGTACCCTGGAATCGATTTCATGTGGCAGAAGGAGAGGGAGTATGCTTGCTTTTACATGTGAGGGGGAAAAAAGAGTCATATATCAAGGGTGTACATCAAAATTTTTGTGATGAGACCTGCCATTACATATTGCATCAAGTACCTGAAATACCAAGTACTGTACTATAAGGTAGAAAATACATACCTGCAAGTATAAAGTACAATACCTGAAAGTACTCTTAGGAAACCAAGGACCACTTCGATTATTGGAAAGTATGCTTTAAGAATTGAAAAGTATGCTTCAATCAGTGGGGCTTTGCAGATGCCTGCCACTAAAGGGCTCTTCCCTTCGGAGAGCATTGAAGGAGATGGTAAGAGGGAGAGTTGTGCCATATCATGAAAGTGATATGACCATGAAAGTGGGATGAAGAGGGAGATAGCTGCTACATTTGCATCTGCAAGGAGAGGATAGAGAATATACATCTGCAATCGCAAGCGAGAGAATAGAGTAGAACCGATGAGAGTAGAAACCTTGTTGCAGAGGAGAATTTGACCACCAGCTTGGAGAGAGTGTGAAAGGACACCTTGTTTCCTAATGCCACATTGAAACCAATTTCTTTAGAGTGAGGTCTTCTTTGAAAACCATCAGTCTAGCTCCAGAAAGCATATTGTACCACTTCCATTTAATGTATTTGAGTCTTCTCAAGTGTGTCCATAGACTTCAAACATGCATCATCATAACCTTCAAATTTATCCAAACACACTACATCAAGGGTTCAGGCCAAGATGTAGACGAGAAGAGAGAAGATGGAAGATTCATCATCTTAGCTCTTCTAGAGAGGTGTGGTAGAAGAGATTGAAATTTTTTTCTCATAAAAGAGATCCTTTTATTAGTTAATAAAAACGCCCATAGGGGCTACAATCCCAATCTTGCACCATGGACCGAATACAAGGGGGACAACTCACCCCAGAGATCCATTCAAAAACTACTATAAATCTAAGTCCTATGAGAGGAAATTTGGGGGGGGGGGGGGGGAGCCAACCAGGTGGCTGATAGCTCCAAAGGATCGTATCACCCTGAACAGCAAAGAAGGTGCCTTTCTTCCAAAGCTAAAGAAAGGAAAGCGGCCGTCGAGACATGCCATTAGAGTCTCCCTGAAGACTATCCAGCTCCCTCGCAAAGTATGAATCAACTCCACCCAGAAGTCTCGAGTAGTCTCGGCCGGAGGAATCGGCTCGAAGATGCACCGGAATCTAGCTCTCCATATAAACCACATGGTAAGGTGCTGATTAGCTCCGAGTAGGGGTCATCCACACCACTCCACAGAGGAATGTAGAGATCTTGAGTGGTGCCAATCCTCCCATCCTATACCAAAAGAACCTTATTGCCCGCAAGATGCTCATAGTAGAGGGTCGGGCCAGTAAGCAAGCCCCAAGCAACCGCACCCAAGTGATGGTCCGAGGATCCCTTGCCAGGTAAGAAGTCGCAAAACCCTTTTCCAAATCTGTTGTACGAATTGAGAGTCCCAAAGGCAATGCTGCTGAGACTCCAAGTGAAAGCCATAACCCGTGCAGTCCGGAGACCTTCCCCCATAGCTAAGCCAAGTGCCAACAATGCTCCTATGTGCCACCAACCACTGAAAAGGATAACCCGACAAGATTGCTAAGCACCCCAAATCCAATGCCAAAAGGAAGAGAGGAACTGCTTCATGAGCCCACCATGTCACCAAGACTCAACTGCATCTAGAGTGATCGGATGGTGCGACTGAATGATCCGCCACCCCAGCCAAGCTGAATACTGAAAGAACGGAATAGCGAAGGCCTTCAGAGGGGAGAAAGTATCACACCACTACCACTCCCCCATGTCCCAATGAAGGTGAGATAACGATTGAGCCTCCCAGGCCTAGAGATGCCAACCAGAATGGGCCCGAATGTCCATCGGGGGAGGATCAATGTGTGAGTCACTGCTACAAGTGCCAACCATCCAAATCCGCTGAAAGATGCACTCCGCGATGATCTCGAAATGTCTAGTGAAGAATTGATGAGCTGTCCCTCCTCACCGATCTCAAAAAAGAGGATCCCATTCGGAGTAATGCCCCGTGCAATAGTCAGGATTTGCGTCTGAGGAAAGGCTCCTAGCAAGGCCACTTGATGCAATGGATCAACCTAAATACTGAGTCCCTCAGGATAGTAGCTTGAGCATCCCTGGGGAGCATTGTGCATTCTCATACATCTATCCTACTACCTCTCCTTGGTGAGGCTCCTAATGTTGTTCCACTCTGCCACGCTATGCAGAGGACCTCTGGCACCCCTCCCAAAAGGAAACATGAGGACGAGAACCAAACATGAATCCCCTCCCCATGCGGATGAGGGGATTCCAAGTAATAGGCTGACAATGTTGTTCCTCTATGCAGGACGGAGGGTGCTGGATGAGAGCAGGACGGAGGGTGCTGGATGAGAGCAGGACGGAGGGTGCTGGATGAGAGCAGGCCGAAGGTGCTCTTAAGACCGAATGATACTGCAAGTTAAGGGGTCCTCATTCCACCGCAAGAAACCATATGCCTAATCTTAGCAAAGATCCATATGAACTCCAATGGCCAAGGCCCAACAATAAGAGGATCGAAGAGGCCGAGCTGCTGACGAAGAAAATCCCTCCAAGGCTCGGGGCCAAGAAGCAACCCATGAAAAACAAACTTGCTGAACAAGGTTCTCCTCTGACAAGCAAGCTCAATGATCCCCAAGCCAGCTTCATGATAAGCTACCTAGAGTTTCTCATTGATTGTGGTTTCCCAATAGAGTATTTGGTGCACTTGTGAATATCCTCTTCAGTGCAAGTTTTGATAATGGCCTTGCATTTTTCTATATAATTTAATGAAATCAATGCGATTCTATTGCTCTCTATCTACGTGTGCTTCAGTATGGCATAAGCATGTCCATCGCAAGAGACAGAAGGAGAGGGAGGGATAACTGTGCATGGGAGTGGGAGAGAGGGGAGGAGAGGGAGGGGGAGGGAGGGAGGGGGGGGGGGGGGTGGGGGGGGACTCTGCTCGTAGATCTAAGTATGATCAGCATGCTGTAGTGACCGCTCTTGCCTCTCATATGCTGCTGTGAGGAAGCGTCCCAAGCGCCGCTGGTCTCCCATAGTCATGCAGAACTGGAGTGACTCCAATATATGGAACTTCGCTCGTAGGTCTAAGTATGCTGGGCATCTGATAACAAAATGCTCCTCACTCTCTACCTGTGTCTCGCATATTGGGCACCACCTCTTCTCATGGGGGACTCCCCTAGACCGACCCCTCTCAATCTTGAGCTGATGTGATGAAACACGGAGCTACCCAATGAAGACTCGAAGGTGGTGGGGTAGGTATCTCTACATGTATCTCGAAATCTTGATGAAGCCCTCATCCGATATATGTAGAAAATGCTCACGATAATAGAGCATTTTCTGTGGCAATGTATCCCTAGGGCTCGCCCATGTCCTTTGTATGTATGTATGCCATATCTCCTGATGAATGACCCTATTCCTCTCTTGGTGAGAGAGCGAGTAGGTGGGTGCATGTGAGTCGTACTGTAGTGGTGGTAGCCTGTCTGTGTCAAAGCCATGGTGGGCCACCCAGTCTTGTGTCTGTGCATACCATGAGGAGGTGTCGCGTGCTAATCCCATTTCATGTGATGCCTGGAAAGCACGATAAGCAATGCGCTCTGTATCCATGCTCCGAAGTCTGTGTAATAGGCATACTGTATGGAATAGTGTCTCAACTAGCATCGGTGGTGCAGCGAGCTCTGCTCTAATGATATCATGTGGTACTGAAGGTTTGCTGCGGATAAGTCTGGAAATCATGTGGGGAGGGGAGGGGAGAGAGAGAGAAAGAAAGAAAGAAAGAAAGTCATATTAACGTCTTCTAGAGGCCAAACTTGGACTATGAGACAAAAGCCATGTACAAGTGTAGTAACCATATGTAAAAAGGGAGGGAGGAGGGGAGAGAGAGAGAGAGAGAGAGAGGGAGAGAGAGAGAGAGAGAGAGAGAGAGAGAGAGAGAGAGAGAGAGAGAAAGAGAGAGAGGGGGAGGGAGGGAGGGAGGGAAAGAGGGAGGGAGGGAGGGGAGGGGAGAAAGAAAGAAAGAAAGACTTTTAACGTCTATTAGAGGCCCAAATCGGCCTATGAGACAAAACATATACGTCAGTATGATCCAATCCACTGTGATCCCAAAATGAAAATAAAGTGTGAGTACAATGTACATATAGGGTATAAAAGGAGTGGATGATAGTAGCTGGCGTCGAAGGTGTGGGGCGCTATGGGCATGCACTCTATATGCTCAATAGGTGAGATGCAAATATGATATGATATGCCTAGGGAGGGGAGGCTCGGTGGTGTCATGACCCTCTAAATGTCTGGAGTGGGTGTAGGATATAATGCATCGGTGGGTAAGGCATCGTGGCGATCCGCAAAATGCTTTGCACATCGAGGTCGATGGGGGTGCGGTGCTAACGTCTCCGTATCTCCATGACATGGCATGCATGAATCGCCTGAATCTCTCTCTGGTGGGAACAGGCTCTCTCGAGTGGGGGTCTCGGTCATCGACGCTGTCGTCTAAGCTCCTCTGCTCTCTGTAATGTGACACCCCGCGTCGATCTGGGTCCTCGGGTGTTTGTGGGTGTGCTGCTCCCATCTGGAGTAGGTGTCGGCCGTATGAGGTGGGTGTGGCAGTGTTGGCTGAGGCTCTGAGTGTAGACATGTCCTCCATGATGCGAAGGATCTCAGGATCATCAAAATCATAGATATCACACTGGTGGCTCTGAGTGCGAGCATTGAAGTCTCCTAGAAGGAAGACTTCGCCCATCCTCGTATACTCCATAATGGTATCACTGAGGCAGTCATATGGCGATGTGTTTGATCCCTCTCCCCCCGAGGGGTGCTCGGGGGAATGTGTGAAGGCGTACCCACATAAAACGTGCCTCTGGATCTCTGGCTACCACCTGTATCCTGTGCTGTAGTGACTGTCTATAGAGCACGGCTACTTCTGATCCTCGTGTGGTGTGCTGTCGCATCTGTCGGCGGTGAACTGACTCCCACATATAGCCCTCAATCCTCGGTAGGTTCCTCCCCGGGCTCTCGTGTGTCTCTATCAAGAAGATCATGTCTCTGCCCTCCATCACCTCCTCGAGTTGCCCTGGATGTGTCCACAAAGATCCATTGCAGTTCCGGACTGCAATGCGCACCTCCTGCTTTGCTGTCTCATAGGCTTCGAATCCCTAGTCAATGGGTCGTCCATTGATGATGACGCGACCATCTTTGTATAGGGCACGATGTCCATCCCGTCGGGCCTTGAGAACACGCGGCATGCATGCACGTCTGTGCTCTACCTGCATCCGTTTGAGGTCATCATCCAAATAGATCGGGGTGCCCGGTGTAGTGCGTAGCACTGCTCCTCGTCGTCGTTTGAGAAAGTCTCTCCTCCTGGCCTCATCTGAGAACTGAAGGATAAGTGCTTTGCTCCATGTGGTGTCTCGTCCTTCCCTCCAAGCTCGCGTGAAAGGAAGAGGCTCATCCGTGCGATATCCAAGTAGTGTGCACAAGCGACGCCCGTCTTGCTTTGGTGATCTGTCTGTCTCTGTGAGGCCGGAGACACAGACATTGAGCCTTCAGGCCTGTCACATCCGCTCCTCCTCAATGGTAGTGTGTACTATGTGGATCTCCTCATGGTGGTTGTTCTTTTTTGCCTCCTCTCTAAGTTTTTTTTAACAACTTCGATCCATCCATCTTTTTTAATCTCAAGCTCGTTCCGAACCACTTCTGTGCACTCTTGCTTGATAGTCGTCCTTATGTCCTCTAGCTATGGGGCGATCTCCCTCTCCTCACGTATGCTGTCTAGTTTCGTCCTCATGTGAGTGAGCCTAGTGTGCAACTTCTCCTGATCGTGTGAGTGCTCCTTACGGATAGCAATAAGCTCCTCCCGTAGGAACTCATTTTCCTTCTTCAAAGCCGCTACCTTGGTTTTGAGGGCGGAGACTCTTTGGGTAACTCCGTTCTGTCTAAAGTCTCCTTCTTTCTTATGTTTCCTTATCATCTCTCAGAGGGTATGCTCTAGGGCAGAGAGAGAGAGAGAGAAAGAAAGTGATATTAACGTCTTCTAAAGGACAAATTTGACCTATGAGACAAACCATGTACAACT
>CM035415.1:121606958-121611958 GCA_020310875.1 Ceratopteris richardii
AACGTCAAATCAACTCTTTATATCAAATATCACATCTTTAACCTTTTCTCAATTAACATTAAGGAAGAGATATTAGCTAAGTTATAGAGCTCTATTGATTTAGTTCCCATAATTTTTCTGATGCCTCTGGATCTTTATTTGTAACTTACTAACATTTTTCTTATTTTATAGTATTTAGTTTTACCATTTCTCGCTATGGGAAAAGCGTATTCTGTTGACTTTATACTTATCTGGAAGTATATGTCAAACAATACATTTGATGAATTTTTTGTCAAATTTTAGAGGATGCAGAATTTTTAAATTTGTTTATTTTTAACCATTGAAAATTCCAACTCTTCTTAAAATGAGTGGCGGTGTTCTAAAATAACCCGTAATTAGTTAAAAGACTTGAAAGAGATCAAAAGAAAACATAGAAACTTTGACTAAGGATTAAAATGTGAATTTACTAGTTTAGAAGTAATCTTTTTCATAAAGAAAGCCGAGTGCAATCATTTGGTCTCTAGAGAGTTACTTGACTTTAATTCATCTCCTGCTTCAACCTCTACAAGCTTCCATAGCTTGAGATGCTGTACAGCCCCCTGAGTCTTCGGTGTAATTTTCATCCCTCGTCACAATCTTTTCCCCCATGAAAAATATCTGAAGTTCCAAGTTGCACGACATTGCTGTTACAATATCTTACTGGCCAGAAAACGTATCTTCAAAGTCATATCATGGAGGGTGGAGAGAAATCCATTTTCTCTCCATGTGACTCAAAGAAAGGTGCTGAAAATATATTCCATATTACTGCCCCAGATAAATAGATTCTGAGAAACCCACAACTTAGATGCAGATTTACACGGAGTACTGCATAACTACATAATTATCCCTGCACACAAGCTACATTGAATGACTCTTGTGAAATACAAACCAAAATACATTCTCCAGTAGTTTCCACGCTGGTAGAGGCCTTCCAGTAGTTCTGTGAAAATTCCCTTTTCCCTGCTCATAAAATCTTGGTTGTAGATAGTTATATACCTTAAAAAAAGTTCAAAATCATCCAAACTTACAAATTAAAGACGAGAAGCACAACCAGAGATGAATTAGAGAATACAACAAATTGTGCAAAAAAAGAGAGTCAGATAAAACATAAAAGAGACCGTACAATCAAAAATAGACCAAAAAATGAAAAGTAAAAAATAAAATGAAAACAATAAAATGATGAAATAAAAACAAGAACTATATCAAAATTATAAAGAGAACCAAAAAATAAAATGATTAAATAAGAACAAAAACTGAAGAAAAATTATTAAGATTAAAAATAAAATAAAAATACATATTAATTAGAGAAAGATTTCTTCCCCAAAAAAAAAACAATAGTAATACATAATTTTTTTTCAAAATAAATTGAGAAAATAAAACTGCCCTTAACCTGTGCCTCTATCCAAACAAGAAATATCAGGTTTTATATTTTTATGCATAGCTTGGAGAAGGAGCTATGACATCTCTACTCACATCATCAGTGCCCTAGAGTAGGTGCAGGCTCTAATAGAGCGAGTCTTCATATGAGCTGTGGATAGAACTGGCCTGAATTATCACAGCACTATGACAAGATTATATCAATTTTAAAAGAACACAGCAACGGCTCATGGAGACAATAATTAACGTCTCACTACAGTTTTTCTGCACAGCATTGCCACTGGAAATGGGAAAGAACAAAACTGCTATTAAATAGCTCTTAAGTTTGTCTCTTTTGATACCGTCATCATTTCAATATAGCCTCACCCCTCTTACAATTTTCACATATTTAAGTTTGCATTACAAAATCACATAGGAAGCTCTCCACTGTCGGCAATGACCACTTTCCGCTTAGGGCTTCCACTCTGTGTACCCTCTGCTTCCACCTTATACACAACATCCATTCCACTAATCACCTTCCCAAAAACAACATGCTTACCATCCAACCTGCTCCAGAAAGATGAAATTCAAAAGCAGATGTCAGACAGAGTGGATATAGTCATTCCATGGGAGTGCTCACTAGTGACGCTGCAGAAAAACAAGAAATGTGCACCAAATATACACTCTCAAACACAGAAGACGATGATAAAGAAAAGGTAGCTGTGGATACCAGCTTGTTTTAACTGTCGTGATAAAAAACTGGGATCCATTTGTATTGGAGCCTGCATTTGCCATGGATAAAACTCCTGCCATGCCAATAAATCAGAAAATAAAATAAAAAGGAGTCAGAGGAAATAGATTAAACATGCTAAAAAAAGTTTGATAATCTACCTGGGCCAGTATGCTTGATCTTAAAGTTTTCATCAGCAAACTTTGCACCATAAATGGATTCTCCCCCTCTTCCATCACCCAAGGTGAAGTCCCCCCCTTGAATCATAAAACTAGGAATAATACGATGGAACTTAGAACCCTTGAAATGAAGAGCCTTGCCACTGTTACCAACACCTTTTTCCCCTGTGCACAAAGCCCGGAAATTCTCTGCAAAGATCATCAATCGGTGCACATTAGCATAAAATACCTTTCTTTGGCATAACCCAAGTGGAAATACCCAGTATTAATAAGCAAAGAAATAGCCATACTTGTACTACTGATCCTCAATAACGTTATACAACTTCTAAAACCATTTGCAGGCAGTCAAAAAACAAGCAAGGTGAATTAGAGAAATACCAACAGTCTTTGGAACAGTCTTTCCAAATAGGCCCATTACTACTCTTCCTGTATCAAATCACCAGAAAGTTAAATAAATATAGGCTTTTCAAAAAGTAATCACGTTTCTTCTTATATCAAATAGATTATTATCAATTTGCACAACTTCATTCTCTTATGAAATATGGAATTGCAACAAATTGTGGCAGAAAAAACACGCATTCTGAAACTAAAAATGAACAATTTACTTTCAAACAACATAACTTCTTTTCACATTATTCAGGGTGTAGAAACCATGAGACGTGCATTATGTCACAGTATTATAGACTGCAATAAAGTAGGAGAGGAGAAGAGGAAGGATATTGTAGCTCTCAGGAGCCCAGAGAGGAGAAGAGGAAGGATATTGTAGCTCTCAGGAGCCCTACTTATATTACACCAAGTTGTTTGATTCCTGCAAAGGAACCTGAGGATAGATTCCAATGTTGAAGATTGTCATCATGGATCCTCTATTGAAGTTTGGTAAACACTGCAGTCTTTTTGGGTGCTCAGAGTCTGTGCTTTACCCTTTGCCCACTTCCATCCACTCATCTCTGCACCTCAGAGCGTATCTCAGTCTTAACAAAGATATGAGATAGAGTAGACAAAATCAAAAGCCTCAGGCATGATGAGGATATGATCTAAGGACTTGAAAATAGGTGACATTGATAAATGAGTTACAGCTGTGTACAATCTGAAATTGGAATATCCACATCAAAAATAAAGGTTTCCTACTAACAAACTACGAATAAACGTATGTAACAGAAGTACATAAACCTTGTGTGACCAAGCAAAGCAGAAGTTATCTGCACTAATAGCAGAAAACAGCAATAAACACTGTTTCCGATTGATTCTTCACACTTATCTTGATCTATTCGCCTGTAGATGACATAGAAGTAACAAGATAACTCGAAGAAGCGAGACATAGGTCTTGAATAGCAATATAATTGATAGAAGCATCAAGGAATTGATTTGGAGTAATAAGATGAAGCACAAAGGAATGCTTCCAAGGATGTGTAATTTGGAGTCAAAGGTGCCCAAGAGGAAGGAACGACAGAAGAGTAGTCAAAAATTACTAATTTTGGCTAGAAAAGCTTGCGGAATTCTTTAAAGACTTACCAAAACTTTTGATCCTCTTTTTTAACTTAAAATCAGCTTCAAAAAGCTGATTTCTATTTTACATTTTGTTACTTTATACCTAAATATAAATAAAATATCGGAATAATTCGACATTTTATTTTCTCTCAAAATACTCTTTGAAAAATAATGCAAGTTTCAACATGATATAAATTGGTTTTGAACTTTCCAATAATCATACGCATTTCTCCAAAATCATCCTGCACAGCTTAGAAATCGGGAGCTAGTTATATGTAGAAAAATAAGAGAGAAAACATATAGAGCCGCCAAAAAATCTAACTTGGAACAATGATTAAAGAACACGAATTAGCATTGTTCTCTACCGTTTTACTCCCCCTCTGAATGCTAATCCATGAAAAGCTTTAAATTCAACTTTTCATCAAAAAGAATGAAATCTTTGCTTCATAAGAACTTTCATAAAGATATTTGTCACATTATCCTCCACTAGCACATAAAGCAAATTAACCTTGTTGTAATGATAATGGACTTCAAATATGTTTAGTCCTTCCATGAAAAATAGAATTCCATGCAATGTCAATTGTACTTCGAATATCAATAAAAATTTTGGTTGAAAAGTTAACTTACAAAGTAAATCACCAAATAGTTTTGAAGCCATATACATTCAGAAGTAATCAAGAAAGCCACTGCATATTCAGTTTCACTAGATGTAGTACTCTAGGTTGTTTTTTGCTCATCCAAGGTATGCATGAACTCCCAAGAATAGATACAGAACTACTAATGGATTTTCTAGATGATTTGTCAACAAGCCAATCAGAATCATTGAAGCTTGTCAAACCAAAAGTGCTTTGCTAGCACCACACAGACCACAAGCATATTCACAAACATCATGGGTGAACATCAAACTCATCACCCAATCTTAGGGTCCACAACTCTACCTCCAAGCTTGGAAGCATGCAGCAAGTTGCAACTGATAGCCATCACCTGAAGGACTAGCATCCCATACCACCAACCCACACCCTCCAATTGTACAGGTGACTCCATCAAGGGCAAAGAGTCAACTTGTTTCATCTAAAACATGAAAGCCAGGCTCGTTTAAGGAGGTGGCCAAGTTGATGTTTGCCAAAGATTCCAAACTTGGCCAAACACTTCAATCACATGTGCCCATCCAAATGTCCTTCAAGTTTGAGGCAAGATTGTCCAATACGTTAGCTGCACCGTACAGATGT
>CM035415.1:121616958-121621958 GCA_020310875.1 Ceratopteris richardii
GATTATTATACATTAAAACTTGTTTTATTATTACAACTTATAAGTTATAACTTATAACTTATTAATCCATTGTACATTTGTATATTGCAACAGATCCAGATCAACCATCTACGAGTCGAAGGCCTTCAAAGATTGCTTCTCGACGAGATAGACGAAGACGTGAGTCATATGGATGTACTTCTAGTAGCAGGGAGGATCGGGAGGTGGAGGCGAGTCCACTTGATGATTGGAGGAGAGGTAAGCATCATCTAGCAGCGATGATGATGATGATACGAGAGCTAGACCTTGGCACTCTAGAGAGGACTATAGCACTGACACTTCATCATGGGCTAGTTCTTTTGATGAGTATCTCATAGATGATGATATTGACTCTTGATTTTTGAGTCTTGATGAGGATCTCATGGCCCATGACATGGGACAGATTTTCATATATGATGTATTGACTTAGTGACAGTCTACAGACTATTGAGTTATGATGTATACAGTATCATTTTTTGCTTTATGTTAGTGACAGTATCATGCTGTCAGGACTCAGTATCATTTCTGCTATATGCCATGAGTTATGATTCATCTCTGAATTTGTAATTTGTAAATTGTTGTGTCAAAAGTTATATCTTATGATGAATCCTGATGTTTTTTAAGTTGTAACTTGTTATGAATGTATTTTTGTAATATATATATATATATATATATATATATATATATATATATATATATATATATATATATATATATATATATATATATACATAGTTTTTTCATACTTCAACCATACGGCAAACGCATACGGGTACGGAAGTACGGAAAAAGTATGGTTGAAAATACCATACGTGAACATATGTGACCAAATTTAAAAGTGCGAAAAATTAGAAGGTAGGTGTTGTAGCATATAGGTGTAATGCAATATGCAACAACATATAAAATATCAGTTTATGCAACAACATATGAAATATCAGTTTTTGCACTTATAGTACATATAAAGTTAAGAATTAAAAGAAGAAGTTAGAGTGAACATGATTCCCAAAATGATGAAATGTAAAATTCAGATTTTCCTTTCAAAATGGAATAATTAAAAACTCAACACACATTACTTGGAGCCATCAAAATCCATTACATTATGTAAGCTGAAATGGAAGCATATCATAAAGAAAGTACATAATGTAAACTATGAATGAGAGCTATAGAGGGAAGACTATGGCTCATCCTCATCCTCATCCTCATCCTCATCCTCATCCTCATCCTCATCCTCATCCTCATCCTCATCCTCATCCTCATCCTCATCAAGTGTAGTAGATGTGCTAGGAAGAGAGGTGGATGGCTGCTCATCAGTGAATGGCATACCATTCTCATCTGCAACACTCTCAACTAGTTCTTGTATTGCAAGTAGGCGCTCATCATCTTTTTTGTTTGCAAGCATATCCAATGTAACTTCCATCCTCTCATATCCTCTATCTTTAATTTTAGAAAGCAATCTCAAGTTAGTATGTATGTATACAAGCTTCTCCGCATGTGATGGAAGGAGTCTATTTCTTCTTTTAGTGTGAATAAGAGAATAAGTACTCCAATTTCTCTCACAAGGAGAGGCACATGAACCTTGTGAGAGTACTTTCAAAGCAAGAGATTGAAACATAGGAGTGGAAGCTCCAAATGTTTCCCACCATTTCACACCCTCTTGCATTCTACTTTCATCTTTTGCAATGACTCTTCCAAACATTCCAATCCCTCTTTTATACATGTCAAACTCATCAATCAGCCTTCCTTGCATGACTATGTCTCCATTTGTATATCTTTCTAAATAATTCAGCCATCTTTCATTTACCTCAAGATCTACATGCTGATTTTTTCCTCTCCATATAGGATGCAATAAATAGCCAACTGCATGTAGAGGAGTGTGGAACATATTCCACCTATCAATGCATAAGTCCATAACATCCTTCATTCTTGCTTGATCTATATCATGCATGCTTCCCAATTGCTCTACCATGCGATTTGTCAATTCATAAATCAACCCCATAGTTGCTCCTTCTCTATCAACCAAACGCAAAATTTTCAAAATAGGGGTACATATTTTCACAATTACCTTGCATTCGTTCCAAAACAAAGATGAAAATACAATGTCATGCACATCATTTGCTATTTGTGTCTTGGACACTTTCATTTGTAGATATTTGTCATCAATCAAAAGCTTGCGCAACCCTTGCATACATCTTTCATCTAACAAGTTGCTCAACGTAACAAAGTAATATGCAAACCTTGTTGCGGATGGTTTCAACAAGTCCTTTGAGCTATGACTTCTGAAAATAGCTAAGACACTACTTTTTATTGTCACATAATTGACAACTTTACTTGCTTGAGATATTGTGTTAGCAACCCAAACAAGTTTACCTATGTCTTCAAATAATAAGTCAAGGCAATGGCATGCACATCTAGTAAAGATGATTGTTGGCCACTCTTTCTCAACCATTTCACCCGCACGAGCACGAATACAATTGGCTGCATTATCCATGCAAACCTGCACCACATTTGTGGGACCAACATCAAGTATGACTTTCTTCAAATGCTGAAATATGAAATCTCCACTTTTCACATGTCCAGATGTATCCACAGATTTCAAAAAAACTGCACCATGAATGGATATTGCCATAAAGTTAATGACAGGTCTATTTCGTGTATCAGACAAACCATCACTAACTATAGTGCATCCATATTTTTCCCATTGCTCACGCACACCCATCAAATCACAGTCCACTTGTTTTACTTCCTCCATAAGCTCAGATTTCCGCAATTCAGCATATGTGGGTGGCACAAATGAAGACCCCACTCTTCCAATCGCACGTACCATATCTAAGAAATATGGACTGCTTACTTTCCCGTGTGGTATATCTTCTGCATAAAAAAACCGACGCAAAGCAATTCTTGCTTGCTTTCTTTCATGATTTTTCATTGCAGCATTCAATTGTCCCATAGGCATAGAAGCCTTGCGCTTCTTGCATGAAACATCACATTCTTGTACATGAATGCTGTCTCCACTTCCCATTGATGAACCACCTATTGGAATACTATCATCCATATCATCAATGAGTGCATCTCCTAAATCATCCCTGTCACGTATTGCAGAAGTAGTACTGCTGCTTGCCTTTGCATGCAAGTGCATTTTGCGCACTCTATCTTGTATCTCTTTTGGCACTTCTTTGCAAGCAACAACTCCATGTCCAATGAGTCCTAAAAGATGTGCGCGAATACGCAATGGTCCTCCATCCCATTGATGAGGACAAAACTTACATTTGCATGTGTATTGTCCCTTTCCGAGTGCCTTGACTTGGGATACATATTCCCATTCTATACACTTGGACCGACCCATATTTCAAATGATATAAATTCTGCAAGAACAAAAAAATGATCATTAAACACTGAAATGTGAAATGGTTCATGGAATAGTTTCTAACAATGATTGTTAAATAATTAGATTAGGGCTATGAAATAATTTTGTAATTTTATAAAACATCATCCAAACATGCATGAATAATGTTTATAGCCTTGCAATGTTTGAATTTATAATCTTAATATATGCATAATCTGTACTGTACTCTTACTGTACTGTACAGTACTGTACTGTTTTTGTTACTGTACTGTACAGTAATAGTACAATACATATTATTCAAAATTAAGATTGTAAATTGAAATAATTACAAAGCCATAATCATTATTCATGCATGTTTGTATAATGCATTATAAAATTATGATATTATATCGTGATTCATAACCATAAATTATAATCTATTTATCTATCAGTATACCAAAGTTCATTTTTTTTGTGATTCAATTTGGCACAGTAACAGATATTTCATCACAGTACACAGTACACAATACAAATTAGAAAAATACATCACAAAACACACATGCACTGTGCACATAATATAGTTCACAAAAATCAAATTACCTCAGATATTGTTCTTCTCAGACTGAGAGCAGGCCCTCTCCCTCTCCCTCTCCCTCTCCCTCTCCCTCTCCCTCTCCCTCTCTCTCTCTCTCTCTCTCTCTCTCTCTCTCTCTCTCTCTCTCTCTCTCTCTCTCTCTCTCTCTCTCTCTCTCTCTCTCTCTCTCTCTCTCTCTCTCTCTCTCTCTCTCTCTCTCTCTCTCTCTCTCTCTCTCTCTCTCTCTCTCTCTCTCTCTCTCTCGCGTATGCGCAGCAGGCCGACTACAGAGTAAACTCAATAGACGCAGGACAATAGAACCGAAAGCGTCAAGTGACAAGTCTCAATATTACAGTCATAAAGTATCCCGACTTTTTTCCCAGGTTTCGCGTACGGAAAACGTACGTCCACGTATGGAAAAAGCAGAAGTCTGAAACGTATGCATGGGCAAACGGACGCGTGGAAAAAAACACTGCATGCATATATATATATATATATATATATATATATATATATATATATATATATATATATATATATATATATATATATATATATATATATATATATATACATACTTTATATGAAAAAAATAGAATTCTCTACAAATGGATGAAATTCTCGAATTTTATTTTTGGGCCGAACGAACTAAACGAATTAAACGAAAAAATCCCGAATTAATTCGCTCTCCTTCGTACTATGATATATATATATATATATATATATATATATATATATATATATATATATATATATATATATATATATATATATATATATATATATATATATATATATATATATATATATGTGTGTGTGTGTATATGTATATGTATGTATGTGTATATATATATATATATATATATATATATATATATATATATATATATATATATATATATATATATATATATATATATATATATATATATATATATACCTTCATAAGTTCAGAGTTATCCAAACTTACAAACTCAAGATAGAGAACACAAACACATATACATTGGAAAAAATAACAAACAAAAGCAAGAGACTTAAGACCAATATAAGACATGAAAAATACAACCAAGAAAGAAAACCAATACA
>CM035415.1:121626958-121806958 GCA_020310875.1 Ceratopteris richardii
CTGATTGTGTGCTTGAGTGTCTTAACACCTTCTACTTAGCCAGTGGTTCCCACATTAATCATAAAAAAACTGCCTTCAAAACCTCCACTCTCTGTGTGCCCTCCTCCATTTTAGCTTTGGGTTGTGATATTATCAAGAATGGACAGATCTTTAGACTGCTTGGAGTCCCTATGGGGTTCCAAGTTACCCTTAATCAGAGGTGGGATTGGATTATGAACAAGTTTAGAAATAGGGTGTTTCATTGGTATGCCTGTCAAGCCTCTCACTCCCACTGAGTCTTTGTGTTGAATCACTATATTATGCCTTCCTTGGTGTACTTTATGTCCTATTGGATGCCTAACAAAAAGAATTTCAACTAGGTCTTTGCCCTTTCAAGAAGATTTCTTTGGGGAGGTAATCTCCTCTGCAACAAAATCCCTAAGGTAGCCTGGAAAACGTGTTGTCTCCCTAAAAAGGAAGGTGGGCTTGGTATTCTTTGCCCCATCAAGATGGCTACCAACCTCTCAGCTAAGTGGATACATAGGGCAAACGACTCAACTGATTTCTGGGCTCTGCTTATAAAAAGAGAGACTGAAAATTTTTTTAGCACAATCTGTGGGATATTCTGGTTTCTCCCCAAATTTATTGTTCAGTTGGTAGTCCTATTTCTTGCAGGTTTTGGAATGCTTGGATGAATGTCAGGAAAACTTGTTCTCCTAACCCCAAATTCTTTCAGTTAACTGATTTTTTTATGCAGGAGAGCATATGGCTCGTTGGTTATCTCTGTGGGACAATGGCTCTCTAGGAATAAAGAAGCATAAGTGCTGCAAATTTGGATTTTCCTCTCGGAGGGACCTAAGTTCAAACAACCAGGTACTGACTCAAGAACAAATATCACTCAACTCTGACTTATCTTATGGCTGCGTGCAGGTGCTGCTGGACCACATGGACATGTAGAGAAGAAGACTTGTTGTTTGTAACCAAAGAAGTGTTGTTAATGTTAAAGATGTTACCAGTGACATGCTGAAAAGTTACAAAAAGAAGAAAGGATCTATTACTACTATTCTTCCCACGCTCAACCAGAGATGGAAGATACAATGGTTTGCTACTCAATGGACTCACAGATTCATGAGTCTTTGGCACATACCTTATAACATCAAACATTCCTTTTTGATGTGGTTGATTATTCACAATGGTATTTGGTGTGGTGCCAAATCCAGGAAGTTTGGAATCAAAAATGAAGTATGTATGTTTTGTGGCAATGAGGAGGATATCCCCCACTTATTTTTCAATTGTGTTCATGCCCAACAGTTCTAGAGAGTCCTCTCCCCTGTCTGCCAGAAAATGAATATCACCCTCAGCTATAGAGAGACCATCCTTGGCTCTTGCAACAAATTCGACTATGCTCTGTGGAACATATGGCGTGGTCACATTATCTGGCATATTTGGAGATCTCGGAATCTTAAAGTCATCAACAAAAGCAAAGGATCATTGATGCAGACTTTTCTAAGAGGTTTCAGGGACCTGGGACATAAATCTATTTCAGATATCATGGATACCCCCAGTGAAGAGTTCAAGTTATCCACGCACTTGGCTACTACTGCCCCTTGTAAAATGTAGGGAGTCCCTCCTCCAACTTTACTCAGACACTAGATTTCACATGGTCATGTATTGTACTTAACTCCTGTCCTGATTGTGTATGCATCTGTTGGCTGCATAGCCTCTGCTGGTCCCTTGAGGATTTGTCCTTTTGATCTCTGCTCTGTGGGGGCCCTCCCCTTTGTATATCCATACATTTCATCTTTAATTTTTAAACTTCCTGTTTCTTCCCAAAAAAAAAGCAAAAAGAATGCAATCAAATGCACAAATGCTCTATAATCAAAACAAAATAAAATGCAAATAATGGAGTGAATCCAAACATACATAATTAATGCACTACTCCCCTCATTACCATTGAGAAAAAAATTCCTCAATCTCGTGAAAACTACCCTCTGTTGACTAGAGGATATTAAAAATCCTCAATCACGACCATAGTTGATTTGGAACGTGTTCCAAACGTGCTAGGAACATTCGGAACGTTCTGTACAGAACGTACATTCCATTATGCATTCGCAACACATTCTTGCAAAAAAAAATTGCTTTCCCTTGAATTTGGGATTTTATTGAAAAATCTCCTTATAATGATATGGGGTTAGAATCATACCACATTGTAATGATCCATCATAATTTCTAAATGCATATTTCCTATATATATATATATATATATATATATATATATATATATATATATATATATATATATATATATATATATATATATATATATATATATATATATATGTGTGTGTGTGTGTGTATGTATGTATGTATATGTGTGTGACGTTTGATTCGACACCACGTTTTGTACGCATACCATATGTGCCTTACCAAACGTTCCATACCACCTTGATTGCAAGGCAAATGTCATCAATGACTCATCAGAAGAAATAAGTTCTCTATCACATGGTAGATCCAAATAGTGATCACAAAGGAGTTTTCTCGAATGGCAATCTCCATTCATGATCACAAAGGAACTACTATCCCATATCTTGTGGCTAATACTATTAAGAACTTGCCACCATACATGGAAAATGAAAATATATGCAGAAATTCCACTCTTTGGTAGACTTGTGGAAGGTAAAGAAAAGCATCGAGTCACAATCTCACCCCATCGTGAAAGAGGTCATGGAGAGCTATCTAAAGGTGTACTTGGTTGCTCCAAGCACCAAGTGGGTGACAAGCTACATGACGACCGAGAAAGTAGAGAGAGAGAGCCTTTGTGAAAAAAAATTGAAGAAAAAGATGAAGAAGAAGAAGAAGCAAATAGGACTTCGATAAAAGTCTTCATAAAATATGAGTTCGGCCTCAATTTTATTGAAAGGACTTTGGTCAATGCAAAAGTCTATGAGATTTTTTTGCATTTTCAGATTTTTCAAATTCTCTAAGAAAAATTTAAATTACAATACCCTTGTTGATTCTTAGGTTTTCTTGATTCTTACTTCATAAAGCGATAATACATACCAAACACCATGGTGCGATTTCCCCAGTAATTCAAAAATTATTAATTCTCGAGTAAAATTCACACATTCCAAATCATTTCAAACCATGGTGTTTGGTATCATTTCTCGATTCATATATTCCTTCTTAAAGCAATAATACACACAAGACAACAAATAATTTTGATTTTTCGGTGAGATTTTCCCCATATCATTTCAAACCATGGTGTTTGGTATGATACAACATTTTGTACAAGTATCAAATGTTCCATATCACCCTAACTTGATGCCACATCAAAGAGATCATTAATGCTCTTGCAATCATCTAAATTGCAAGTTCAATTACTCAATTGTACTAGGCACTAAACCAAAGAGATCCGCCAAAAAAATACAAAGTGTCCCATAACTCTCTCCTCAAGCTCCTGTGTGAACTAAGAGTCTAATCCATCTAGGTATATAACCAAAGAAAACGATTTCATCTAAGACTAGTCATCTAGGTGGCAAGGCCCATCAAGATAGGGAAGATGTCTAATATCTCCAAAAATTGATTCCAAGACCAAATCAAGTTACATCTAGGTTACTCATCAAGCCAAGAATTCAGTCGTATGGTAACGGAAGATATGAGAATAGAGACCACAATAACCATATAATTTCTTCTCATTAATGCACATACACTATTTGAAATAGGCAGGAATCCATTCACTCAAACTCAACGAAGAAGTTCAAAAAGTGTTCATATGCTTCTTACATACTTTCATTTAGGGACAAGAACCCACATATACAACTTAGATAAACAGAACATGTCCTATCTATTACAATGTGTGGCAAAATATGCATAAATAGAGAATAGTAAGTTTCATTGTGAACATACACTGATATGTGACAATATTGGGTCATCACAAACTCATTGTGAGGACACCTAAATAGGCAGGAAAAGACATTACAAAGAGCAAAATCACGTGGCACACTTGAATAGTCTTCCAACCATACCGCATAAGAATGTTGAGTTTTGTATGAGCATCTTGCAAGGATGAAGTGTATCAATGTATGAGCATCTTGCAATAACATTCCACATCAACCCTTGAGCTCTCAATATGTCCAAAAAATGCAACGGTCATCCAAAGGATGTATGAACATCTCAAAATAATATTCCATGTCAATCTTTGATCTTTTGCATACATAAAGAAAAATGCAGATACAATGTAAAGAAATGTATGAGCATCTTGAAATAGCATTCCATGCCAATCCCCCAGCTCTTGATGTGTTCATCTAGTATAAGCCCCAAAAGCATAGGCATCTAACAAAAGAAAATCGCATACTTTTACTAACTTGTATGACAAGGTCTTAACATCTTCAAAGTGCTCTAAATATATAAATAAAACTTGCTTAAAGTAGCTATCCCAGTTTTTTGAAGAAATGGGTCAAAGAGACTCAAGTAACGTTCTCTTCTTTTGCAGCCAGTAGGAACCATTTCAAAGGTATCAGCCCTAGGACACAATTTTACGAAGTAAAGCACATGTGTTTGATTGCAATACAACTTTTCCGATCAGATGGCCTTTAATTACAGATCATCATAAAGATGCATATAAATCCAAACCCTACAAATAAAACATAGTTTTGAGTAATGCTGTATTTTTCTGCAGATGCCAAGAATACTTAACCATTTTCCTTGTTTAAAAATTAGAGTACTGATTCTATTTCTGAAATATCACCTCCGGGACACAGCCTTGTAAAGTAAACCATTTATGTTCAGCTGCACTATAGCCTTCTTACGCAGATCGCCTATTGATAGAAAACTGTAATGAAGGAGGCACACAGATGCAATAACACAAATGAACATAAAGAAACCTGCATGTTTTCCATCAATCTCGATGTCGAAATAAACTTTATGTGTTATCTCCTCCAATTGTTCATTTTTCTTAGCCTGAAAAAAAAGAAAATATCTGGCGGTAAGAAACTCATCAAGTTGGGTCCATCAAGTGCAAAGAATCCGGCAAGACAAAACCAAGGTTTAATACCTCTCTCTCTCTCTCTCTCTCTCTCTCTCTCTCTCTCTCTCTCTCTCTCTCTCTCTCTCTCTCTCTCTCTCTCTCTCTCTCTCTCTCTCTCTCTCTCTCTCTCTCTCTCTCTCTCTCTCTCTCTCTCTCTCTCTCTCTCTCTCTCTCTCTCTCTCTCTCTCTCTCTCTCTCTCTCTCTCTCTCTCTCTCTCTCTCTCTCTCTCTCTCTCTCTCTCTCTCTCTCTCTCTCTCTCTCTCTCTCTCTCTCTCTCTCTCCCCCTCTCTCTCTCTCTCTCTCTCCCCCTCTCTCTCTCTCTCTCTCTGCCCCTCCCCCTCTCTCTCTCTCTGCCCCTCCCCCTCTCTCTCTCTCTGCCCCTCCCCCTCTCTCTCTCTCTGCCCCTCCCCCTCTCTCTCTCTCTGCCCCTCCCCCTCTCTCTCTCTCTGCCCCTCCCCCTCTCTCTCTCTCTCTCTCTCTCTCTCTCTCTCTCTCTCTCTCTCTCTCTCTCTCTCTCTCTCTCTCTCTCTCTCTCTCTCTCTCTCTCTCTCTCTCTCTCTCTCTCTCTCTCTCTCTCTCTCTCTCTCTCTCTCTCTCTCTCTCTCTCTCTCTCTCTCTCTCTCTCTCTCTCTCTCTCTCTCTCTCTCTCTCTCTCTCTCTCTCTCTCTCTCTCTCTCTGCCCCTCCCCCCCCCTTCCCCCCTCTCTCTCTCTCTCTCTCTCTCTCTCTCTCTCTCTCTCTCTCTCTCTCTCTCTCTCTCTCTCTCTCTCTCTCTCTCTCTCTCTCTCTCTCTCTCTCTCTCTCTCTCTCTCTCTCTCTCTCTCTCTCTCTCTCTCTCTCTCTCTCTCTCTCTCTCTCTCTCTCTCTCTCTCTCTCTCTCTCTCTCTCTCTCTCTGTGTATGTATGTGTGTCGTGCGTATGTATGCGCGCGGGTGTGTGTGTGTGTATGTGTGTGTCGTACGTATGTATGCACGCGGGTGCGGGGGGAGCAGATCTACAGTCGATTAGCGCTTAAACCGAAACTTTCAGGTAGCTAAGCATCAGCAGCAAATCCAAAACTAAAAGCTTGCGCCAGGATACCTGAGTTGAAATGCAGCTTGAGAGCGCGATGATCGAAAATATGCAAAGCACAATCCAGATCTGCAGTCTCCCCATTCCTTAGTTTCTGTTCGACTCAGTGAATGCTCTACGAGAGGATACAGAGAACAAAGCATCATAGCTCGTACATAAGCTGTGAAAGTGCTTATTAAAAAGAAATATTCTTAGAAAATGCCCTTGGGTTTTACATTTTTCATGCATCAAATTTTCATAATACGAAAATATCTAGTATCCTCTTCATGAAGACTTGTTATCCTTGTTATCCCTACTTTGAAAACATGACATAATCTTATTAAAATTGTAGAGGAAGGATCTTTAAGCATGTATCCATGTATGATCCTATCAAATACTAAACGGTAAATACATGCGTGTGAAAGCATGGTCGAGGACGGATCTTTAAGCATTACATCTATGTATGTTTCTATCAAAAGGAAACCTCATACTATGTTAGAAGTAAATATTTACCTCTCTTGTGTGTATGTTCACATAAGGTGCTCACGTAAGACCAACCACATGAGGAGAGTTATGTGGGAGAAAAGATCCTAATCAAGAAACTCGATGCGATTGTGTATTGAGGAGGTTGGTATGATGTTAGGTAAATATCTACTTTACATTGGGTAAAGGGTTGCAACAATTCTTGAATGATAGCTAAGCCTAAGGAATCACCTTGATTGTTGATGCGGGCAACCAATGCATCCCCAAGTAGGATTTTCATGGTGGGAGCCCTTGACTCAAAGGTACACGGAATATCATTAAACTACTTCCTTCTCAACTATAGTTTTGTATAAGTTGAGGATGGTCAATTAAGACCTATGATAGGTAAGCCTAACTTAAGCACATCTTATATATTCAAGGTTCCCTTTGCCAAAGAATATGATGAACATTCCATTGACATCCATCAACGCTCTACACTACAAGGAGGGTTGGGAGTTAGCAATATGAAATATCATCACTTAAGTGATCGTCACATGTCGCGACCAATATCCTTATGTGTATGTTGTTGGAAATCAAGCTCCAACCTTAGGAACCGTATACCATTTTACTCATGGAAAGGCAATCATGTAGGTCAATTTATGTGATTTAATTAATGGAGAGCATATGCAAGTATGCTTCTTGCTAAGTAGATCCTTGCATACTTCCAAGCTAAGTTTTAATAACCATATCTCACATACCCTTAGTCTATTTTTAGATATCTAGCTATAAGTTAAGAGCAAAGTTTCTCCCACTTCCAAAAGCCATTTGATGTAATTCTTGACTTTTTAGAAGCATTATATTGTCTTCCGACTTTATTTCAAGTTTTGGGTTCAAATTCTACATATTCTCTAAGTAATTTGAGTTTTAGTGAATAGCCATAGTCAAGAGTCTATCTATGAGAGGCTAGTCTATGTATGAGAGGGTATTCATCATGCTTCATGTTATTAGGGATCAAAAATTATCCTTGTAGTGGTATCATAGTGAATTCAATCATCATTACGAGCCAAAAGCAATAAGAATTAAGTTTTGGATGTGCCATAACCAATTAGAAGCTAAAAAATGAAGCAAACTCAAGTTCAACCATGAAGATGTTAAAAATAAAGAAGTAAAGTCGTATATATTTTTGCAAAAAGGATTTTCTTCAAGTAGAAAGAAAAACAAAAATAAAAAATGGAAGCATTTACTTCAACAATTAGTGGAGGCCAAAAGAGAATCGACAAAAGAGAATCAAATCCAAAAATTGAACTATAAGAGGAGTGGTTGTCCAAAGTAGTGGAGAAGTTATGGAGAAGACCTCTCAAACTCATCATGAGAGCTCATGGTCATTTGGCTACAAAGAATAGAGGAAGAAGACGTGGAATTCCCCTTGTAGCTAGTTCATTTGGTTTGAATCATTTTGTTCTGTTCACTCTCATAGAGTATGTCCAGCTGCATACCAATTTCTAGGTAGTCTACTTGTGAGAGTCATATCTCTCAACATATGTATCCAGTTTTAGAGTTTAAACATTCATTGGAAAGCTTATCTTGATTAATTTCTCTGCCTGGAACATTTTTATCAAATTCTTTATGTTGTATGAGTTATTTAGTTTTTAATGAAGTCTAGTTTTCACCTTAATTGAGTGGATAGGTAGCCTGTTTTGAGGCAAAGAGTTGACAACCCAAAACTACTCCAAATTGCATGTTTCATAGCTCATTTGAAAGATCTAAGTGTCTAGTATGAGTGTCCAAAGTTTCAAGTTCATTTAATATTTCAGTTGGTATCAGTTTACATTTGAAGGTTCAGTTGTTGGCAAAAGTCTTGATCCTGAGAAGGTCTTCTACACTTTCCGTTGCAAATAGGAGAGGAATTCTCCAACAATTGGTATCATCGCATTGGATTTTGAAGAGGCAAAGCATTGGAACTGAGATGAAGCGAAGGAGAAGCTACAAATCAAGGGGGAGCTTCGTAAAGTCAAGGAAGAGTATGACAACATACTTGAGGTAAACTTCAATCTTAGAAGTTTTCAATGGCTGATTTAGGACAACAAGTTGAGAAGTTAGACAAAGACAATTTTCAGCCTTGGAGGTATAGAATGACAAATTACCTTAAAGGTAAAGGTTTATGGGGTCTAGTTACTGGAGATGATCCACAACCAGTGGACCTTAAAGATCCCAACATTACTTCGGCACAAAAGAGACAATTTGCTGATTGGGAAGAGAGGAATCAAAGAGTGATGTTCCTCATTTCACAAGTTATTTCTAACACTATGATTGGTCATGTGCAAAGCTTAGAAACAGTCAAGGAGGTTTGGGAAGCATTGGAGAAGGTGTATACTACCTCAACAAGGTCTCGAAGGATGCAACTCAAGAACGAGCTCAACAACATGAAGAAAAGCTCAAACCAAAGCACTAGTGAGTATACATTGAGGATCAAAGAGCTTCGAGATCAGCTTGCATCAGTTGGATGCAAGATAGAAGAGGAAGACATCATCCAAACAGGCCTCAATGGCTTGAGGAGTGAAGAAAAGTGGAAGCCCCTCATCACAAACATTCTTTATAAAGACCCTCTACCAACATTCGATGAGATTATACCAAAACTTGTGGCTGAAGAGGTTGCTCAACAAGGAGAAGGCAACAAAGGTAAGGACAACCATAGTCAAATGTTATATGTAGCATGAGGTGGAGGAAGGAACTCAAGAGGAGGCTCGAGAGGAAGAGGAAGAAGTTGCAACAACACAAATTCCAACCAACACAACTTGGAGGACAAGGACAACTCAAATGACAACACACATGGAAAAGGTCGAGTAAGAAATAGAGGAAGAGGTCGAGGTTCATACAATCCTCATAAAGGTAAAACATGTTATCATTGTGGTAAACTAGGACATTATGCAAATGATTGTTGGCAAAAGAATGGAAGGTTGAATGGAGGCAACCAAAGGAGCCAAAATAACTATGCGAGTACATCAAGTGAAGGAGACAAGAAAACCATGCTTGCCATGAAGCATGAGTACAACAACCCAAGAAGTGATGATAAAAAATGGTTCATAGATTCAGGTTGCACCAACCATATGACATTCCAAGGAGATTTATTCACAAAGCTACAAGCTCCAAGTGGAAAAGGATGTGTGGAGACCGGTGATGAAACTCAACGCACAATTGAGCATGTTAGAGATATCAAGCTTGGAGACAAGAAGGTATTGGCTGATGTTCTTCATGTTCCTACTATTGCAAAGAATTTGATTTCAATAGGACAAATGGTAGAGAAAGAATATCATGTTATCTTCAATGAAAAAGGTTGCTTTATAAAGAATCCAAAAGAAGGATTCAAGGTCATTGCTCAAGGAAGGAAAGAAGGTAGGATGTTCACTTTGGACATTCAACAACCACATGGAAAGTTGATGTATATTTAGTTTGGAAACAAGAGGATTGCTGAAATTGATTTGTGGCACAAAAGGTTTGGACATATCAACATTCCCAAGCTCAAGGACATGAGCAACTATGAAGTGGTAAGAGGTCTTCCAAGATTCAATGATGTTGGACTACATGAGTTTTGTGAAGCATGCTAACTAGGAAAGCAAACTTGACAACCATTCAAGAAGAGCAACTATGTGGCAAGAAATGTCCTCGACTTGATACACACGGATGTATGGGGACCATCACAACAACCATCAATGGCAGATAATATATATTTTGTCACTTTTATTGATGATCATTCAAGAAAAGTATGGATGTTCTGCATAAAACAAAAATCAGGTGTGTTCTCCATGTTCAAGAGATTTAAAGCACATGTAGAAAAGGAAACAGGATGCTACATAAAGACCTTGAGGTCTGATGGAGGAGGAGAATATTTCTCCAAATAATTTTCAGACTTTCTTCATGAAAATGGCATCAAGCAACAATTCACATGTAGGTACACACCTCAACAAAATGGAATAACTGAAAGGAAAAATAGACATATCACAACAGTTGCAAGATGCATGTTCAACGAGATGAAGGTGCCACTAAACTATTGGGCTGAAGCAACTAGTACGGCTGTTTATTTGATGAGTGAGTGCATAATGGCTGAACTGCATAATATAACTCATGAGGAGGTTTATTCCGGTAAGAAGCCTCACCTTACACATCTCAAAGTTTTTGGATGTGTGTGTTATGTTCACATCCCTCAAGAACTAAGGACAAAGATGGAGGCAAAGTCAGAAAAATGTATTTTCATTGGATATTCATCGAAGCAAAAGGGATACAGGTGCTACAATCGGGTGACAAAGGAGCTACGAGTCTCATGAGATGTGGTATTTGATGAGCTAAGACCATGGTTTGGAGACAAATGGAAAGAGAAGATTCTTGAAGAAGATTGCGAAGATGATGGAGGTGTTGTCCAAGAAGAATTTTAGCAAACAAGCACTCAAATGTCAGTTCCAGAAGCTTCTACATCACTTGGAGAAAGCTCAACATGGAAGGGGAGACTAAGGAGTCATTCCTCATCACCAACATCAGCTTATGAAAGATTTGAAGTTGAAATTGTTGCGCAAAATAGTGATTCAAATGCAAGTGAAGAAGAGTATGAAGAGGTGATTACACCAAAGATAAAGCTGAACCAGTTGAAGAAGCAATATTCAAAAGGAAATGAAAGGAGGTCTTCAAGAGCAAGGTATCCAATTCAAAGACTGAGCTATGATAGTTTTATTGCAAAGCATTTTGCATATATGACACGGGTGGTCAAAGACAAAGAACCGGATGCATATGAAGAAGCATGTACACAAAAAGAATGGCAAGAAGCTATGGAAGAAGAGATAAAAGTTCTCAAGGACAATCACACATGGGAGCTAGTTCCAAAGGCTGAAGGTATGAAGATTGTTCCAAATAAATAGCAAAAGGATTCAGGCAAACTCATGGCATTGACTATGAAGAGACTTTCAGCTCGATTGCAAAGATGGGAACAATTAGAACCTTGATTGCAATGAGTGCAACAAGGAGAAGGACATTGTACCAACTTGACATAAAAAATGCTTTTCTCAATGGTGAACTTCAAGAAGAGGTATACATGAGTCAACTGATTGGATTTAAAGATAGAAAGCATCCAGATTTTGTTTGTAGATTGAAGAAAGCTTTGTATGGGCTGAAGTAAGCACCACGTGCTTGGAATCAAAGATTGGTCGAGTACCTCACAAGGTGTGGGTATAGTCCAAGTAATGCAGATCCCTCTCTCTACATAAAGAAAGAAGAAGGCAAGCAGGTATATATTTGCATATACGTTGATGATCTCATCATAACAAGAAGTAATGTTGCAGGAATACAAGAGATAAAAAGAAAACTCGGTAAGGAGTTTAAAATTTTAGATCTTGATGAGCTGAAATACTTTTTAGGCATTGAGATAGTCTATGGGAAAGATGGCATCTACTTGATGCTTGGATGTTCTTTTCAGATTTGGAATGAGTGAATGCAAACCACTCACTCAACCTATGGACACAAATGTGAAGCTATGCTCAAATGATGGAGAGAATTTACATGATGTAACTACATACAAGAGTATTATAGGTTCATTGATCTATGCTATGATCATAGGACTAGATTTGTGTTATATTGTTGGAGTTCTTTCTCAATTTATGCAAGCTCCAACAAAGTGAACATTTAAATTCAGCCAAACGAGTGCTAAGATATGTGAAGAACACAGTCAATCATGCCTTGCTTTATAGAGATGAAGAATTGCAGGTAAAGGGCTTCAGCGATGCTAATTGGGCTGGTTCGAAGGAAGATAGAAGATCCACTTCAGGTTATGTGTTCATGATAAGTAGCGAACCTATCACATGGAGCTCGAAGAAGCAACCTATTGTTGCACTGTCATGTACAGAAGCTGAATATAGAGCATTAGCCTTTGCAAATTGTGAAGCTATGTGGATTAAGAAGCTCTTGGATGATCTTGATGTGCAAGTAGAGACCATTCCAATTTATGGTGACAATATTTCAAGCATTCACTTGACAAACAATCCAATTTTTCATGCACAAAGTAAACACATGGAAGTGCATTATCATTATGTTCGAAAAAAAGTTTTGAGCAAGGATGTGGATATAAAGTTCATTGGAACTAATGACCAGGTTGCACAGATGTTTACAAAGTCCATAGATGCTTCTAAGCTAAAGAGGTTCAAGGATGAAATCAACTTGCAGGATATGGCTGAAGGTGCAAGCTCACATGTGAGCTTGAGGGGGAGTGGGATACACCTAGGTTTATTCATTCAAGCATAAAGAGGATGCGCTTTACAAGTTTAAGGAGTGGACACAAACAGTTCAAGCAAACTTTCCAAGTTCTTTGAAGATCATCCAATTTGATGGAGATAGTAACTTTGTCAATCACAACTTCTCCAAGTACTTGAAACAACATGGAATCAAGTATCAAGCAATGCAAGATACTCAACAAGGTATTTTCTTACAAAATATTTGAAGTGTGATCCAGATGGCCAAGGTTATGCTTAGTCAAAACAAACTTCGCTAAAGTTTTGGGATGAAGTAGTACATACAATAATACATATTCAAAACAGAGGGTTTTCAGATGTCTTGAAGAACCAAACACCATTTGAGGCTTACTTTCAGAAGAAGCCAAGTGTGAGCTATTTTTGCATCTTTGGTAGTGATGCCTATGTCCAAGGCCATGATGATGATTGGCCTAAGAATTACATTTTCATCAAGTACAGTGATCAACAAAAGGCATACAAACTCTATGATCCAAAGAGTCACTCAGTTACAGTAACCAAAGATTGCACCTTTGATGAATACTCTAAGTATTCATCCCTTTTGGATCCTCCCATTTTTGCTTCAGAGGGGGATCATTCCAATTTTGGACAGTCACAGTATGTGGAGCATGTTCTTTTTGTACGTGACTTTCAGATCATGATAGAGTTTTGGAGCACGAGGAGTCAGAGATACCATCTCAACTTATAACTCATATGGCTACACCTCCTATCCTACCATCAAAAGTTTATATTTCCCCTCAGCTTCAGTTGGGCATCACTCGAAGATTAGTGACTCGTCATTCTCCATTCCTATCTTCGAGAGTCCACTTACCTTGTCTACAAAAACATTCTGAGCATATACTTTTCCATTCATGGAGTCCATCATATTTTCATTTACCATAGGATACTCCTCCATCTACTTGGATTCATCCCTCAGTTGGATCATTTTCTTGGCTAGCTTCTTAGTTCACAGGGGTCTTCCATGATTCTATCGATACACATTAGGGACTTTGTACACTCCATGGAGGACTACAACATACAGATGTACTACCATGTGACTATGATTTTATGCTTCATACTTTACATTTCATTATTGCAGGACCTACTTCTTGGTAATACAAATCTCGTGGTGGATATTGTCAAAGCTTTGGAGGTTCCCACATACCACTTGGAGGCATCCTACCTATCTTGCATGGAGGTGATCTCGTCCAATGAGATCTTGTTTCATTCCTGTACCTCATTGGTGGCATACCTATGGAGCATCCACGTGATCCATCCAATGGACATCTTATGGAGTATTTGGTGATCCCGCATGGTCGATACCACTTGGAGGCTATGGATTTCTAGACGAAGACTTCCTATTTGGTGATCGTGTTGCCATTGCTACATTCTTGGTGGACCTTTCTCTCATACCCTAGTAGCCTCCATGCTCTACAAAATGGAGCTGTTGAGGGGGTGTTGAGAATATGAGAGTGCATCTCCCTTTTGTATCTTGGAGTCACTCTATTTCCATTCTATTTCCATTACATTTCCATTTTATATTATATCCTTTGTATTTGGGTACCTTGCCATTTGCTTCTACCATTGTATTCATTCTCCTTTGAGGGGAATTATCCCACATGAGATGTACTTTGGAGAGCCCCTTCCAAATCTATATAAGGAGGGCCTCTCCCCCCATTTTTACTTGGTTAGAAGCTTGAGGAGCCTACTCCATGCTCTTGGCAAGCTCATTTATAATCCATGTGAGTTTACCCATTTCTTGGTCTACTAACTTTGAGTCTCTCACACTCTTTTCTTTGTGAGTACACTCTTCCTTTCATTTATCTTCCATGTGTGTACTCTCTACAATGGATTCTTTAATCGACACAAGAGAAACTGTAAGTAGTGTTTGTGCTTTTGTGGTTGAGAAACTAAAGACATAGATCACTCCGATAGAAGTATATATAATTGGAATTGGAGGTAATATATCAAGTGCTTAGGAGAGGTAACCCTATACTTTACATCTAGGGAATAACAACATGCAACAAAAACTCTTGGTCTGTAAAGACTCTGACTTATTGGAAGAGCTTATGCTAGGAAAAGATTGGATGTATGAATTTGAGGTTACTCTAAATCTTGCACAAGGATAAATAGCTTTGAAAATAGGGCATAAAGAAGTCTTTAGCCTGTTAGAGGAAAAGCCTCTTAATATAGTCAAAATAAGAAACCCTAATGTGTCAAAGTTAAGTGTGCATGACCTAAATTATAAGGAAGAGTCTCAAACAAATGAATCCATTCTTCAAACTACTTTGCTTGACAATCAAAACCCGTGTTCTACTATAATTGTAAAACCTATCACTCCTTCCTAAGAGAACATTAGAGAGCCATAGTGAGGATACAATCTCTAGAGAGGAAATTAGAAATTTAATGGCCATCAGAGCATCAACTAGAACCATGCAACTATCAACCAAAGGAATCAAACAAACATGTATCCACAAAGATCAACTTAAGGAATATCAATTAGCTCAGAGACAACTACAACATCAAAACCCTAGAGGAAAGAAATCAATCAAAGCATACAAATCAAGGAAAATTCACCCATAGACTATTCAAGTTTGGATGCAAAGAAGCTCATTGAAGCCCAAAGACATAATCAACAAACATGGATTCCAAAGCAAACTTTGAAGGCAAAAAGGGAAGCCATACAAGCAATGGACAAACAAATAATTTTTCAACCAATGACGATTCAACGGACTTACCAAAATGGTATACCAATGTCACAGAAGCAGAACAAAATCTTGAGGAGTGTTGTCATTCTTGCACACATGTTAAGCAGAATGCATCTAGAGTATGCACAATAGGGCCACACTACAAAGCCTCACATTCAGCACATGGTTTCTCAAGATTGTTTAGTGGTGCACATTTCCTTCAAAAGAGGAATATGTCTTCAATTGTAATCTAGTAGTTTAGGAGTTTTACCAACCATTACTTATCTTTTGTTTTCACTATTACTAATCCATTTATTTTATTTTCCATTAAAAAATCAACAATCAAAAAAATATATTCAAGCATTAGGGGCAACAAGGCAATGATGAAATTAATGTGAGAGGGGACTCGCTTGAAGGAAGGACAATCATGCATGAGCACTATGAAACTCATTAAAGATTTTGTACTCTCTCATGTTAATCGACCTGATGATTTGAATATAGATGGCTTCTAAGGATACATAAGAAACAATGCAAGTAGATGAGTTTCCATTGGAGTGCACAGTCAAAGCACAAGCTCATTGGTTTAGGGATGATCAACCTACTCGTGATCACCTCTTCCTAATTATAGTCGGTATAATGGATCGAGATCACCAATTTCTAGTGATGACTCAAGATTTTTACATCATCCATAATATGCCAAGAACCATTGAAACGTTCACTAAGGAAATAATTGATGCATACCTAAAGTTTCCAATTTATAAGATAGGCTTTGAAAGGTGCACACAAGTCATGAACACCTTGCATCCCCCAATAGAAAAGCCGTCAATACCAGAAGCACAAGTCATTGACTTGAGGGGAAGATCAAGAACAATTAGATTTACCCATGAGATGTTCAAAGATGCTTTTGGTTGGATTAAGGATGGAACTATAGACTTGAAGGATGAGAATTGTGAGGCAAAGAAAATAACATTTTTGGATATCAACCACTTAGACATAGAGGAAGAAGTACGACTTGTGCATCAACACTTTGGTTTTCCTAACATGCATTCCTACAATGCCCTTCAAAAAATTATGATTTAGTTATTGTGTCATTCCATAAAACAAGTAGGGAATCATATTAATCTAACTCCATATGTGAAAGAGATTTTATTCGAAGCAAAAAGCAATGGGGTATCAAAAAGTTTTTGAATGGAAGCATTGCATTGACTATTCTGATCTATCACACTTTGAAGATCAAGGAATAATTGCAACCTATGCCCACCACATTTGAGATTGCCAAATATTTGAAATTAGCCTCAATTCCTAAAAATAAAGATTGATGACTTTAGTAGATGAGGCAAGAACAAGATCCATGCCTAGAATGAGAGGATTGAAGAGAGCTAGAGATTTTGATGAATTGGTTGCAACACCGTCAGCCAAGAGAACTCATATTGTGCCAACATCTACTTTGGCTTAGCCACCTCCAACTATCAAGGCATAATTGGAAGACACCTTGAAAGAGACTCATGCATTTATGGAGGTTCAAGTTAATTTAAATGTCCAAGGCCATCATTACAGGCAAATGAATGAAGATAAAGGAAGAAAACAGGTAGGAAAAAAACTTTCCAAGATGTCATATTATAAAGAAGTGGGACTGGAGAACTCAAGTTTGTATTTGGATTCTCAAGGTGAGGGAGATCAATCTATACTAAATGTTAATTTAAACATAGAGACAAATGATGATGGAAAATGGGATGAACTAGACCAAATGATCAACGAGCAAGAAGCTACCAGTCAACATCAAGAGCACAAGAAAGATGAAGAGGATCAAGAGGTGCTACACACACCATGGCCATGCATGGATTTCACCATCCAGATTAATCCAAATACCAACTTGCAAATCAAAGAAGATGTGTCTTTAGAAAATTGAACAGATAAAGTCTATACCAAAGAAGAATCATGTTACACTTATGTGTTCCTCGAGTAGCTTTGATGTGAACATTTTCCCTATACATGGACACTTTTTACTCTAGTGCTGGCTAGAGGTTTTTTCCCCATGTTACCACATACTTGATACTCTCATATGTGGTGGTACTTTGTACTTAGGGATATTATTCAGTACTTAAGTTCAGTTTATCGATCAATAGAGAGAGCTATTCCAGCCATTGTCTTCTCCGTGTGTCTTGTTGCGTTTGTGCTCCTTGTGTGTGCTTCTTGTGTGTCTCTTTCACTTTTACACACACCCAACAGTGGTATCAGAGCAAGTTCAGCTTCTTCTCAAGTTTTGGTTTTTTGCGTCGCGGCGCACACGCACTTTAACAATGCAAATCGACTTCGGAGCATAGAAGTGTGAATTTCAGCAGCTCGGAAACATTTCCACCAGGTGCGCTGGGGTTTTACACCCATTTCGAAGCCATTCGTGCAGTCAGAATCGCCATCAGAGTGACGGTTTGTCAGCACTCATTTCAGCTTTCATCGAAGTGAAGATTTTATCACATTCTTGTTCCTCAGTGAAATGGCGGGCAACAATGACTTGTTTGGCATGCTTCAAGCTGAAGATAATCTTGATGGGACCAACTGTCCGATGTGGTCTTACATGATGAAGCATGTTCTTGTTGCAAAACAACTTTGGAACATAGTGACAGATGTAGATCGAAGACCGGCAAGTGCTTCTACTTCACAGTCTACTGTCACAGATGGAGCTTCTTCTTCGAGTACAATGGTTTCTCCTTCTCCACCTACACAGGAGCAGCTTAGATGGGATGGAAAAGATGCTCAAGTTCATGCTTTGATTGCGCTTTCAGTGAAGCTTCATATAGTTCCACACATTCGGTCATGTTCTACATCGAGACAGACATGGGACACTCTTGCTTTTTTGTATGCCGTGCGTAATGAAGCACGTGTTGCATACTTGAGGAAGAAACTTGAGGATGTATGTATGGCTGAAAATGAGTCAGTGGATGTGTATGTGACACGCATCAAGGACTTGAAAGAGCAATTGGCAAACATAGATGAGATCATTCCGGATGCATCACTCATTTCTACATTGTTGAAAGGATTACCGAAATCTTTTCAAAGCTTTGCTACTACACTTCGATTGGTTGCAAAAGGAAATCCTAATATGTATGCATTTGATGAGGTTGTGTCTCTTCTTTTGCAAGAAGAGCAATCTAGAGTGAATAGGAGTGGTTTGATTGAAGGAACGCAAGCACTTGCTATCTCACAAAAGGGAAAAAGCAAGTATGGTTCAGCTTTTGGTTCATCAAAACCAAAGCTTCAAGCTTCCTCTTCCACTCATTCCTCTAATGATGGTGATTTGCAAGAGAAGAAGAGATGCAAATATTGCCGGAAGGCTGGTCATACTATTGATGAGTGTAGAAAGCTTGCTAAACGCAATGAAAAGAAGAAGGAATCCGGCATGTCTATTGCTGAAAATTCAGCAAATGCAAAGAATGATGAAGCTAACATGGCTCAAGATTTTTGGGCATGTGTTGTTACATGTCATTATGATGTTTCTTTACATTCTAAATGTATGGTTGTGAGTGAGGCTGATTCCGATTGGTTCTTTGATAGTGGTGCTTCAAAGCACATAACATCATGCAAAAGATTTTTTGCCTCTTTGAAAGATGCACCTAAAGGAGGACATGTTGTGTGTGCAAACAATGTCTCTTATCCTATCATTGGAGTAGGAGAAATTGAGCTTACGGCTGCAAATGGAGGTGTGATTCTCTTGAAAAATGCATTGTATGTGCCCGGTATCAAGAAGAACTTAATTTCAATTCCGTTGATTGCCAAAGCTGGACTTCATGTACACTTTGTTGATGATAAGTGTATGGTTCATGATTTCAGCAATGGTGATGTTATTGTGATGTCTGGTACATTATGTAATGGTTTGTATCGCATGGATACATACAAGAGGGCTGCCTCAAATGCCCTAGTTGCTCATACTTCTTCCATGGCTGAAATGGAGCTTTGGCATGCTCGTTTTGGTCATTTAAACTTCAATAGTTTGCTCTACTCGCAAAAGAAGGACATGATTATTGGCTTGCCTACACTTGAGTCCATTGAAAAGCATGCATGTGAAGGTTGCATTCTTGGAAAAATGCATCGTGCTTCTTTTCCAAAAGATAGTCATACACACACTACCCGAAAATTACAACTTGTTCATAGTGATGTATGTGGTCCGATCAAGACTCCATCTTTTGGGAAGCATGTATATTTTGTTACCTTCATTGATGATGCTACTCGCCATACATGGGTGTATCCTATGAAAGCAAAGAATGAGGTATTTTCTTGCTTCAAAGCATTTTTAGCTATGGCTGAAAATTTTTCTTCACAAAAGCTTTTGACTCTACGCACGGATCGTGGTGGTGAATACATGTCACATGAGTTTAATGCTTTTTTTTGTGAAAGAGGTATTTCACACCAATGTGCGGTGCCATATACACCTCAGAAAAATGGTGTTGCCGAGCGTAAAAATAGAACTCTACTTGAAATGGAACGATGTATGGTTAAAGGAAAGCATCTTCCTCATAAGTTTTGGATGGAAGCGGTCATGTGTGCAAACTATGTGTTGAATCGCTGCCCTACAAAAGCATTGAGAGTCATCACTCCTTATGAGGCTTGGAATGGTCATAAGCCTATGGTTAGTCATATGCGTGTGTTTGGTTGTTTGGCATATGCTCTTGTGCCATCACAACAATGTCACAAACTTGATTACAAGGCAAAGAAATGTATATTTGTTGGTTATAGTGCTAAAAGTAAGGGATATCGGTTGTACCATCCATTGACGAACACAATTGTTATGAGTTGAGATGTGGTATTTGCTGAAAATTCAGTTTTCCCTCTACTTGAATGCAAAAAACTACCAACAATTAGCTCACAAGATGTGTTCGATACACTCATGCCTTTGTTCCAAAATGGTGCGCTTGACAATGGCCATGTAGACCAGCCAACTGAGGTTCAAAGGGCTGAAAAATTCCAGCTAAATAGGCCTGAAAATGCAGAGAATTTCTAGCCAAACATGGCTGAAAAATTTCAGCCAAAAATTGTAAAAACTGTTGGAAATTTCCAGCCACATATGGCTGAACATTTGCATCAAAATATGGCTGAAACTGAGCATGAAATTCAGCCCACGCATGATGTACATATTGAAGATGTATTACATAATGAACGCATGTCTATCAAGAGTGCACAATCTATGCCCAAGTGGCTGAAACAAACTTTGCAAGACATCAAATTGAGTGCACCTTTACTTGGTAGAACAAGATCAAGCTCTCACCATGCATCAAGTAATTTTGTGGATTATTCTCTTATTGCTACAACATGTAATGAAGAGCCACTTTCTTTTGAAGATGCATGTGACGATCCACAATGGATGAGTGCTATGCAATCAGAAATGGATTCCATACATAGGAATGGTACTTGGGAGTTATGTGAATCGCAAACGGAAAGAATGCCATTGGTACAAAGTGGGTTTACAAGATTAAGAGAAAATATGATGGTAGCATTGATCGCTACAAAGCTAGATTGGTTGCCAAAGGATATGCGCAAAAATATGGCATTGACTATGAGGAAACTTTTGCACCTACTTCACGCATGACTACCATTCGTACCGTGGTTGCATTGGCTGCCCATCGAGGTTGGAAAGTGCATCAATTGGACATAAAAACAGCCTTCTTGAATGGAGATTTGCAAGAAGAAGTTTATGTGAAGCAACCTCCTGGATTTGCTATAAAAGGGAAAGAGCATATGGTTTGTCGCTTGCATAAAGCCTTGTATGGTCTCAAGCAAACTCCACGTGCATGGTATGACAAAATACATAAGCACTTGATCGCTCTTGGCTTCACATGTAGTCCAATTGAAAGCACACTCTATGTACACAAAAATGGGGTTGATCTTATAGTGCTTGTTCTTTATGTCGATGACATACTCTTGACTGGGTTCATGTGATGCAAAACTTGACATTCTTATGGCTGATTTGCAGCATACTTTTGATGTCACTTATCTTGGTCTTTTGAGCTACTATCTTGGCATCCAGTTTATATCCGTTGAGGGGGGAATTGTTATGCATCAAGCAAAGTATGTTGAAAAACTACTTCAACGTTTTGACTTTGAGGATTGTAAGCCAATTTCCACACCAATTGAGACAGGATTTAGATTCTCAGTTGAGGATTCCAGTGATGCATTTGATACTTCTCTTTATCAGCAAGCTGTGGGAGGTCTTATATATGCATGCAACACAAGGCCGGATATACAATATGCAGTTTCCCAGTTGAGTCAATTCATGCATAGCCCTGGCACTAAGCATTGGCCAGTGGTGAAACGTGTGTTTAGATATCTCCGAGGCACTTTGAGCTTAGGTCTCTTTTATGGCAGAGATGTTCAACCATGCTTGCATGCTTTTACAGATAGTGATTGGGCTGGTTGTTATGATACTCGTGTGTCCACTAGTGGTAATTGCTTTTTCCTTGGAGACTCATGCATATCTTGGTTGAGTAAGAAGCAACCTACAGTGGCGACATCGAGTTGTGAAGCTGAGTACAGGGCAGTTTTCACAGCTACAGTGGAGTGTATATGGTTGAGACGCCTATTGATGGATCTTTGCATGGAGATTGATGATGTTATGCATATTCTCACAGATAGTTAGAGTGCTTTGGCTGTTGCACGAAACCCAGTGTTTCATGCACGAACCAAACATATTGAGGTGCATTATCACTATGTGAGAGAGCTCCTTCATGCAGGAGATATTGATTTGGTATATGTGCCTACACAAGATAATGTGGCAGACATATTCACCAAAGCTCTTCCACGGGAAAAGTTTGAAGCTTTTCACAAAGCTTTAGGCTTGTTACATTGTGGGGGCTTATCTGTCATTCCCTGTATGTGTTCACATCATTCGGTCCAGGGGGGTTTGTTACACTTATGTGTTCCTCGAGTAGCTTTGATGTGAACCTTTTCCCTATACATGGGCACTTTTTACTCTAGTGCTGGCTGTTGGAGTTAGACGTCTGCGGAAGCACGCAAACAGTACAAGGAAGAAGAAGAAGCTTGGAGCATAACACACAAGACTGCATGTATTACTAGAGAATGTACAAAGATAAGTAGCCCATTAGGGCAACAAGGGAAAAAAACCTCCTAAAGAGGGAAAAAAGTGCCCCGACGGTCCTAGAGTGTTCACACACATCACTACCTAAATATATCAACAAATCCCCCCTGGGAGTTATGCGGTGAACAAGAGCTGGCACTCATTTATAAGGAAGTGCCAAGCTATGTGGAAATCACTCCACAAAAGGAAGTAAGCCCAAAGCTTTGCGGAAAGCTTCAAACTTCTCCCTAGGTAGAGCCTTCATGAAAAGTTCTGCAATGTTCTCCTGCGTGGGCACATATGCCAAGCTGATCTCTCGAGCAGAGAACCTCTCCCTGACATAGTGATAATGCACCTCAATGTGCTTAGTGCGAGCATGGAACACATGTTTCCTCGCAACTGCCAATGCGCTCTGACTGTTAGTGAAGATGGTGGTGGCAGAAGATTGGCCAACACCCAAATCATCCATAAGGCGTCTGAGCCACACACACTCAACAGTTGTTGTGAAAGCTGCCCTATACTCAACCTCACAGCTTGAAGTGGCCACAGTAGGCTGCTTCTTGCTCAACCAAGATATACATGAGCTACCAAGCATGAAGAAAAAGCCACTGGTGGACACACGAGTGTCATAGCAACCAACCCAATCTGAGTCAAAAAAAGCATGCAAATCTGGCGGTAGTGATCCCCCCTTGGGATAAAACAATCCAAGTAGCCGAGTACCACTCAAGTAGCGAAAGATGCGCTTAACCGCCTTCCAATGCGTGACTCCTAGGCAATGCATAAACGTGATCATCTGTGAGACAGCAACCTGAATATCTGGCCGAGTAATGCATAAGTAAATCAAGCATCCAACAGCCTGCTGATAGAGAACAGCATCAAATGCATCTCCAGCATCATGAAGGCTCAATCGTAACCTGTCTCCATAGGAGTGGCAATAGGCTTACAGTCTTCAAGGCCAAAACGCTGCAATAATGTGTCAATATATTTCGTTTGACACAAAGCCATTCCACCATCAACTTGCATAAACTGAATGCCCAAATAGTGATGCAAATGCCCCAAAACAGACATCTCAAATGAGGCATGCAAATCAACCTTAAAATCAGCAATATGCTTCTCAATAGGACCAGTGAGCAGCATGTCGTCAACATAGACAACAATGATAAGAAGCACATCATTAGCACGCTTAACATATAAGGTGCTTTCAGTTGGACTGTTCTCAAAACCATGTGCAATTAGATAGGCATGTATCTTCTCATACCAAGCACGTGGTGCTTGCTTTAAACCATATAACGCCTTCTTTAACCTGCACACCTGGTTTTCATGCCCTTTTTGCACAAAGCCACGGGGCTGAAAAACATACACTTCTTCATGCAAGTCACCATTCAGAAATGTTTTTTTAATGTCCAACTGATGTACATTCCAACCATGATGGGCTGCAAGTACACAAATGCTCCGAACAGTAGTCATACGGCATGTAGGTGCAAAGGTCTCATCAAAATCAATGCCTCTTTCCTGTGCATAACCCTTTGCAACAAGCCTAGTCTTATACCTGTCAACTCTACCATCAGGTTTACGCTTCAGCTTGTATACCCACTTAGTGCCAATGGCCTTCTTGCCAGGAGGCAAGTCACATAAAGACCATGTACCATTCTTCATTATAGCATCATATTCAGATTGCATAGCAGCCATCCAATTTTCTGAATTCTATGCTTCATCAAAAGAAACATGCTCATTCTCATCACAGAGACTAGATGCAGCCATAGCATAGCAATCTGATGCAAAGGAGGCACTATGAGAGCCTGAACGAGTACGATATGACAAAGGTGCATCTAATTTGCTGATTACGCAAAGTCTGCACCATCCATTTTGGCATAGTTTTTGCCTGCTCAATATCAGCTCTCTCATCAGCAAGTGCATCATGTAAATCTGCATCAGAAATGGAATGATATGCATCATCATATGAAACCTGCAAAGGCTGAGAAGTTGCCTCATTAGGACCAGCACTAGACTGTCCACCTGTAAAAAGAGGCATCAAAGTATCATACATGTCTTTGGAGCTAACAAATGTCTCCTTAGTACATGAAAGCAATGGCTGAATAGCATCTTCCACAAATACAACATCACGGCTAACCAGAATGCATTTAGTCTGTGGATGATACATGCGATAACCTTTACTTTCAGAACTATATCCAACAAAAATACATTTAACTCCTTTATCATCCAATTTTCTGCGATGTTGTTCATGCACTAATGCATATGCCAAACAACCAAAAACATGCAGATGAGCAACAGATGGCTTGCGGTCATGCCAAGCCTCATATGGAGTGATAGACTACAGTGCTTTAGTGGGACACCTGTTCAGTACATATGTTGCACACATGATAGCCTCAAGCCAGAAACTATGAGGTAAAGCCTGACTCTTGACCATACACCTCACCATCTCCATGAGAGACCTGTTCTTCCGTTCAGCAACTCCATTCTGTTGAGGTGTATACGGCACTGTACACTGGTGTTTTATCCCACGTTCAGCCAGAAACGCATTAAAATCTGAAGACATATATTCCCGCCCTCGATTAGAACGGAGGGTGCCCATTTTACATGCTGACAGATTTTGAGCCAAAACCAAAAACTATTTGAAGCACATGAACACTTCGGACTTTGCTTTGAGTGGATATACCCATGCATGCCTGGAAAAATCATCAATGAAAGTCACGAAGTAAAGGTAATTTCCAAAAGAGGGTGTCTACATAGGACCACAGACATCACTACGTACAAGCTGCAATTTCTGCGTAGCCCGAACTGAACCATCTTTTAGAAACAAAGAACACTGCATTTTGCCCAAAATACAGCCTTCACAAACATGTTTTCGAGGTGCCTCAAGTTTGGGCAAAGAGGACACCATTTCAGATTTCTGCAGGCGTAGCAAACTAGCAAAATTCAGATGACCAAAGCATGCATGCCAAAGCTTTGCATCTGACATAGCCTCAGAATCTTGAGCTGCACATGCCGAATCATTCACAGATCTTTCATAGTCTATGAGCTTATACAGCCCACGACATAAAATGCCAGAAGCAATAATCACATCGCCATTTGAGAGATCATGAATCGTACACCTGTCATCAACAAATTTCACAACCAAGCCAATCTTGGCTAATGCAAAAACTGATAACAGATTCTTTTTGATCCCTAGCACAAATAAAGCATTTGACAAAGTGAAAGAACTACCATCAGCAGTAGTCAAAATGATCTTACCAACTCCCATAACAGGATAAGAGGAGTTGTTGGCGCATGTAATAGTATTCCTTGTAGGGGCAGGCTCGAGTGAAGAGAAGAAACTACGCTGCGAGGGAATATGTTTGGTCGCCCCACTGTCAAAGTACCAAACATCTGAGTCTATTGCAGACATGCACTGATCATGAGAAGATGGGTCAAAACTGCAGACAGTAGTAAACGCCCATTCTTCTTCCTGCACAAGATTTGCATACTCTGTTTTTGGTGTAGAGGCCTCTGCAACAACCATTCTAGCCTCTTTCTTCTTTGCCTCTTTAGCAGCAAGTTTTGGACAGTTCTTTATGATATGTTCATTGCCTTTACAGTACTTACAAAACAATTTGTGCTTTTCTTAATTTTTCTCAATTTTGTCTTGGTTCTTTGAATGTGCAGCATTTGCAGATTTCTGCGTACTAGTAGAAGAGCTCCATTTTCCTTTGCCCTTCTGACTAGCCAGGAAAGCTTGATCTACAACTCGCATAATGGAACTATTCTGCCTGGACTGATCTTCTTGCAACAGAACAGAGACTAACTCCTCAAATGATAAGGCATTCGGATTGCCTTTCATCATCAATCGAAGAGTAGAAGCAAAACTCTGATATGAGTCAGGAAGACCATTCAGAACGGTCTGCACAAGTGAGCTATGTGGTATAACCTCATCAACAAAAATCAACTGTTCCTTCAAATCTTTGATCTTCGTTAGGAAACTATCCATAGAATCACCTTCATTCATGTGCTCACTCTCCACCTGTTTTCGGAGATAAGCAACACGAGCCTCATTCCTAGCTTGGTACAATGTGGTAAGTGTATCCCAAGCATCCCTAGCTATTCTGCAAGAGTGTATGTGAGGAATAATGGCACGTTTGACAGACAAAGCTATCAATGCATGTGCATGGGCATCTCTGCCATCCCAACGAATCTGCTATGCAGTAGGTGCAACAAAAACAGCAACACGAACAGGAATCTGCACAATATCATCTTCGACACCATCTTCATCAACTCCAGCACCTCCAGCACCTGTATTTGTAGTACCTGTAGTCACAGGTGTAACAGGACGTCTTTCAACACCCTGCACAATGTTCCACAGTCCTTTTGCAACCAATACATGTCGCATCATATAAGCCCATAATGGGTAGTTGATACCATCCAACTTATCCTCAATAGCCAACATACGGAATACATCACTTCTTTCAACCATGGCCAGTGACTAAAATACCTTGATGCATAAAATTGACTGTATCTCAAAAAGTTGAACGAAACTGCCCAGACGAGTTCTGCTAGACCTGTAGGAGACTTCGAGATGCTTAAATTGGCGAATAGAAATTGGTATATACCTTTGGCACAAAAGGACAAAATAGCCTACACAAGCGCTGTGATAGTGCGTTCGGAGGCCAAAACAAGCTCAGATCGCAATTTCGGCACCAGAAAGCGAAGCCGTTTTGATCTCGGAAACACCCTAAGAATGCTCACCAAATTTTGTGTGAATCTGAGACTGCAAACGGAGGAGTGTCGATGGTGCCCTAGATGAAGCGACGACCTACTCTGATACCAATTGTTGGAGTTAGACGTCTGTGGAAGCACGCGAACAGTACAAGGAAGAAGAAGAAGCTTGGAGCACAACACACAAGACTGAATGTATTACTAGAGAATGTACAAAGATAAGTAGCCCATTAGGGAAATAGGCGTATATACAAGCCGGGGGAAAAAAACCTCCTAAAGAGGGAAAAAAGTGCCCCGGCGGTCCTAGAGTGTTCACACACATCACTACCTAAATATATCAACACTGGCTAGAGGTTTTTTCCCCATGTTACCACATACTTGATACTCTCATATGTGGTGGTACTTTGTACTTAGGGATATTATTCAGCTCTTACTTCAGTTCAGTTCATCGATCAATAGAGAGAGCTATTCCAGCCATCGTCTTCTCCATGTGTCTTGCTGCGTTTGTGCTTCTTGTGTTTGCTTCTTGTGTGTCTCTCGCACTTCTACACACACCCAACAAATCACCATCACCAGATGTTGTCAACCTATCACTCTGATTAACGTGATGGTAGAACAATCAAACCTAGATGTACATGCAATGGGAAACGACTCAAAGGTAAATCCTAAGCAACATAGAGATCAAAACAATGTTCATCTTTAGATTCACCAACCATTCAATGAGACCATTCACACAGTCCAAGGGAAGCAAGTAGACACGGGTGAACCTCCCATAATACCAAATACATGGCTGAATGCTAATGTTGCTCAACTGAAACTAGTGCTAAAACAGATGATCCAAAGTGTTATGGACACACAACAAGAATTGATGGAAGCAAAGTGTTATGGACACACAACAAGAATTGATGGAAGCTGACAAGGAATACAAGCAAGCTCACATTGAAAAGAACTAGTTCAAAGCCTTTAAGTGAACAATTATAAAAAGAACTATTGAATCCACAAAAACACTTCAAGAATGTAAAGAAAGAATTAGTAAAGGCAATGACAAAAATAGACACGTTAATGTGAGAAAATGCAATGTGGAAATCGAAGGTAAAATATTTAAGTCATGAATATGAAAGAACAAAGAAAGAGAATGCAGAGCTCCAAAGTAAATATTCACAAAGCGATGCAGACAAGGTATACATAACTAATAGAGCCAAAATCATTGAATCAAAGATTAAGGCTTATATGGAAGAAACGAATTCTCTATGGAGCCAGAATAAAGATTTAATGACCCCTCTTCTCTTAAACCAATTGATAGACACACAAACATCCAATGATGAGGAGATTCAAGGTCTAAAGAAACAATTAGAAGATTATGCAACTCAATTGAAAGTATAGATAGTATGTTGTACATAGCTAGAAGCAAACTATGTACAAGACACTAAAAAATTCAAGGAAAACTAGGACAATTATGTTGAGGATGTAGAGATCCAAGTAGTGCAGAAGGATCAACTTATTATGAAACTTCAAGAACATATCCTCAAGCTCCAAAATGACAAAAATGCTCAATGGATGAACATGGAGACACTAGTATTGCCTAATACCAACGTGGCTTCTAAGGGGACCAAGGTACACCCTCTTTTCTCCCCCCATTGTTCATTCCCCAATACAAGAGCAACATGCAGAGGTTCCTAACAACGTTCTAATGCCATACACTCTAGAACTAGATAATAAACAATGGCTCAATTTTCCATTACTACCGAGCCCAATGCATAACTATTTACCTACTGAAGAGTATATGGTTTGTACAATAGAATTTGGGCTCACACAACATGCTCATGTCCTAGACATCACCATCAAGTTGACCAATAAAATACTCAGTATGTTTCTTATACTTGTGAAAGTTTTCCACTATAGTGAATATGCATTTTTGAATTTCATTGGCATGAACAAAGGTGTGGCCCCACTCATTTTTTATTTATTAGTAACACCTAGCCGATCAACTATAATGGCATATTATTTGCAGCTCATGTTTTTGCATGGTCCATACTTATAGACCTTTGAAGAGGCCTTCTTCACTCACTACAACATATTGGGGTTAAACTGAGGCTTCTACCGAGGACATTGAATGGGTTCATTTTTGCCCCAATGTCGATGTATGAGTCGGTATAAGCATTAGTAGCAAAGCACCAGTATAGGCATTGGTATAAGCACTGATATGAGCATCAATAATACCAACGCTCATACCGATGCCTATACCGACGATCTGATGGACATGCCATCCCGTATACCGACATCCTAGTGGGAATATTGGCGACCATATGTGTCGATTTTTTTTTGGGTAGAGTGTGTTGTCTCTTGTTGTAGCAACATTACAATGATGTTGTGTAGCAAAATACAATAAACTCAGCCCAAAGAAAACCGAGTACATGTGATGTGTATTCTAATGGCAACCAAGACATGATTTCATATAGCAAAATACTATCGGACACAGAGATGAGCAAAATGAACAATGAATCATGTACAAAAAAGTTATATATTCCATAAATGAAGCATGTACAAGAGTATGGCGAACCACTGCCATATATGAACCAAATACAAATGTGGTAAAGCACTTCCATACAGGAACCAAATACAAAATTATGGTGCACCATTGCAACATATGAGTGTAATACAAAATTGTGGCAAAGCACTATCATACACATGCTCAAGGGAATCAAAACCTTTACACCTACAATCCTGTAACAAAGCATATGCGTAAAATGAGACAAATTGACATGATATTTATAAACAACAACTAAAAATACCAAACCAGGCTATAAGTTCACCTCATCATAGATGCTCCCATGAAATGATCGTACTGCATCCCTCTAAGTCCTACAACAGTGCAGCCAATCCATGACGATATCCATAAGCTCTTCGGTTTGCGTCGGAGGATGACCCATTGCCAACTCCCATCATAAATATGCAAAATGGTAGATGAACATACATGATGTGCTTAACACAAACAAATTCAATAATTAAAATGATACTTACAAACTGGTAATGCATACTGTCATATCCGCTGCTACCCAAATGTGACGTTCCAACCATATCTAAACATGTGGCCGCTGCATCTCACTGACGATATCAGTTACGAGTATGTTGCTGCTCATCGTGAATCGATTCCCACTCCTCAACATCTAACCATACAAACTTCGCTAAAACCTCCTCCGAAAGCATCGCGAGCCGCTAGCCGCGGATGAGACATCATCTCGCATGCCATGTGCTGAATCCACTCTAAGCTCACAATAGGATGCCTAGGTGTTGGCCAATACTCTTCATATATCGGCTCTGTGATATAATTTTTGGAATCTTTATCTTATTCTCTCCATTTTAACATGATGAGTGTCCAAACTATATGGAGCAAAGCTGTCGAATGCGTTGATGCATGGACTTTCTAACCACATCCATCACCAAAGCTCCATCACGTATGTGATATATCTTGGAGTCATCATGGTCATGAGCTCCCCAAGGTGTATGTGGAGATGCCATCTAATCCCATCTAGAGATGTTAGGATATATATAAAAACCCTAAAAAATCTAAAGATCTATTTTTTTACATATATTTCATTGTATAAATTAATATTAATCCTAAAACTTTATTTAGGATATGTTTATGTGTAAAAACTCAAAATCCTATTTTTGATATATTTAATTATATATATAGCTGTCGCGTAGGGTGGGGTAAGATGGGTCGTTGGTTAGATCTATTACAGATCGTACATGGGCAATAGTTGGAGTCGACATTTTGTACCCAAAACAAACACGCTGCCAAGCTACGTCACATCCCTATTAAAATTCATTTGCGATCAATCTTATCTGTTCTTCGTATATATATATATATATATATATAAACCCTAAAAATTTAAAGATCTATTTTTTAGATATTTAATTATTTATATTTTATATATGTAGATTTTTCCTCTAATGTTTACATATATTTAATTACATAATTTATTTAGGATGTGTATATGTGTAAAAACTCATAAATTCTGTTTTTGATATATATATATATCCTAAAAATTTAAAGATCTATTTTTTTATATTTAATTATTTATATTTTTTCTCTAATGTTTATATACATTTAATTACATACTTTATTTAGGATGTGTTTATGTGTAAAAACTCAAAAATCCTATTTTTGATATATATATATATATATATATATATATATATATATATATATATATATATATATATATATATATATATAAACCCTAAAAATTATTTACATTTAATGTTTATATATAAAATCTAATGTTTACATACTTTATTTGGGATGTGTTTATGTGTAAAAACTCAAAAATACTATTTATGATATATATATATATATATATATACACACACACACACACATACATACATGTATATATATGTATATATATATGCCAAAAATTTAAAGATCTACTTTTTAGATATTTAATTTTTTATATTTTATATATTTATGTTTTTTTCTCTAATGTTTACACATATATATATATATATATATATATATATATATATATATATATATATATATATATATATGCCAAAAATTTAAGGATCTACTTTTTAGATATTTAATTGTTTATATTTTATATATTTAGATTTTTTTCTCCAATGTTTACATATCTATCTATCTATCTATCTATCTATATATATGTATATATATATATATATATGCCAAAAATTTAAAGATATACTTTTTTAGATATTTATTAATTTATATTTTATATATTTAGATTTTTTTTCTCCAATGTTTACATACATTTAATTACATACTTTATTTAGGATGTGTTTATGTGTAAAAACTCAAAAATCCTATTTTTGATATATATATAAACCCTAAAAAATTAAAGAGGGTGTATGTAATATGTATGTGTGTATGTATATGCATGTGTGTATGTAATATGTATATGAGTTTGTATGTAATATGTATGTGTGTATGTATATGCATGTGTACATGCAAATGTGTGTGTATGTATGTATGCATATTCATGTGTGTATGTATACATGTGTGTGTGTACATGTATTTATGCAAATGTGTGTGTATGTATGTATGTATGTATGTACACATATGCATGTGTGTATGTATACATGTGTGTGTGTACATGTATTTATGCAGATGTGTGTGTATGTATGTATGCATATGCATGTGTGTATGTAATATGTATGTGTGTATGTATATGCATGTGTACATGCAAATGTGTGTGTATGTATGTATGCATATGCATGTGTGTATGTATACATGTGTGTGTGTACATGCAAATGTGTGTGTATGTATGTATGCATATGCATGTGTGTATGTATATGCATGTGTGTATGTAATATGCATGTATGTATGTATATGTGTGTATGCATATGCATGCGAGTATGTAATATGTATGTGTATGTATATGCATGTGTGTATGTAATATGTATGTGAGTATGTGTATGCATATGTGTGTGTATGTATGTATGCATCTCTCTCTCTATCTCATTCTCTTTCTATTTCATATCTCTCTCTCTCATCTCTCTCTTTCATCTCTCTCTTTTTCACTCTCTCTCTATCTCTCTCTTTCATCCCTCTCTCTCTTTCACTCTCTCTCTCTTTATGTTTCTCTAGATCTCTCTCTTTTTTTCATCTCTCTCTATCTCTATCTCACTCTATGTCAATCGAAAACAAAACAATCACTTACATTTATGTAATTACTTGGATCATTGTCGTCAAAGTCCACTTAATGTTGTCCTTCATCGAATTCCAAACAACTGACACCAAAAAGCTCCTGAGAAACTAAAGAGAAGAGAAATTAGAAAAAGGAAAACACAAAGGAAGAGAAAAGGTGCTACAGTATGTGCGATACTTACAAAAGTTCAGATCTAGAGAAATAGAGAGGTGTGTGTGGAGAGAAAGAGAGAGGAAGAGAGAGATGTGTGTACACAATATGCTCAGAATATAGTTCGTGTGCGCAAACTCGACAATAGCAGACTTTGGTTCAAAACGTGAGCAAATGTCGAATTTTTGCTCTCGGTTCTGGTTAAAATGTTGCATCGGTAACTTCCGGCAAATTATCGACGCTCATATGGGTGCTCATACCGATGCTTATACAGGTGTCGTGGAGTTTCGACGCACATACCGACTATTAATTTTTGATGAGTATACTGATGATTAAATGACCGTCGATATCGCCTCCGTGGTTTTTCAAACATTTTCAATGATCATACTGATGCCGAGGCATGACCATCCGCATGCACAACATCAATATACCCCTCATATGTTGTAGTGACTGGCTTTTTTGAAGTGGAATCTGAAATCTTTTTGAAGATATCAAACCAACCTAAATGCCAGATTAGTCGCATATGAACTACACTTTTTTGTTGGCCATCACTAAGCATCCCATGATGGTGTTAAGTTCAAACAGTGGACGTAATTCATGATACATGAAGCCAACCTCATCAATGCCATTGAACAACAAGTATATAAGACTTAAACACATCACAATCAAAAGCATCTGAGATGACAAAGTTCAAGAGGAGGGACATGTGGAGGGAGAATCAAACAAAAGATGAAGAGGAAGAAAATCAAAGAAAAAAGTAACAAATCAATAAACCAGATCCCAAAAAGGGCACACATTAGGTTAAAGGAGAGTTAATGGAAGAAAAGACACATGTTGAATAAATGAAGTAGACCGCACTAGATGAAAATAAAAAAATACAAACAAGGAAAATTTAAGCATCAACCAGAAGACCAAAAATTGAAAGGGGCAATGAGGACAACAACCCTTTCCAAATAAGTATTGTGTAGGGCTTACAAAGCATAACAAGGGTGCATTAGAGACCTGATGTATCCTAGGTTCATCCACTAGTGGAGTAATCGGTAAGCACCTGTAAAAAATACTATCAAGGGATGATAGAGGCTATGTGGGGGAGAGTGTTGCAGTGGACGAAAGCTAGAAGAAAGAAAGAAGCAAAGAAAAGAGAAGAAGAAGGGCGAGCCCCACAATTTTTTTGAGAAATTCCCATTTTTATTTTCACTATGAAGCAATGAAAATCCCTGTAAATGCACTAGAGGATTCCTCTAAATGCATGTCCTATGAAGATTGTAACAATATCAATGTATATTAGTAGGAATTAAGAGATTTCTAGAGAAGTCTGTTATGTGAAAGGACCAAACTTAGGGCATTTGTATATAAGTCACTTGATGACTAATTTGTAAAGACTTTTTACCATAATTAAATACTAACTTCCAAAATTCAAATTTGCCTCTTCTTGTCTAGTATCTTCTTTTTCACCTTTCAGGTTTTACTCCTTCAAAGTATCAATTTTGTCACATAAAGTTGATCCTCTCAACTTTTTTTGGTGTTCTTTAGGTCATTATGAAGGCCTCCCAAGAGTAAAGCACTCAATCTATGACCCTCCCAAAGACTAAATGCAACCAAATGGATTTCTAAGTCCCTTAGTTCGAATGATATTTGGTCCTCTATATTCCAACACTTCCTCCTCAAGAGATACCCCTATAGGCTATCATGTATCCTAGGTTTGAACTTTTCACTATCTACTTTACCAATAAAGAATTTGAATTCAAGGGCCCCATTTTTTTAGAGATCCTTTTAGGCATGAAAAATTCCTAAAAATAAAGTAGGTTTCCCAATATGTGATTGGATTCAACTTGCATTTGGCCTATCCTTGACTACCCCTTTAACCTAAAAAATTGGCCCGACTTCTAGTATCAAATTCATTCCAACTTTGCCTTAAAATACAACTTTAATTCTAACTTTAACTGTGGCAAGAGTTCAAACTGAATTTTTATGATTCCCAACCAAAATTTAGCTAGATTTTTGACTTGGAGTTCAACTCTCTCGAGTGCTCATCCCCCTCTTTTTTCCTTTCCTTGTTGGTGCTAAAAAATTACCCCTTGAAGGTTCTATCTTTGAAGGAAAGAAAATCTAGGCCCCTTTAAAGCATTTTTTTCCTCCAAAATGAGTAAAAGTATCATATGTGAAGTATTCCCTTGTGCACCTGATCTAGAGTCTGAGCATGGTCATCCCTCTCTTTAGATTTGCCTTTGATTATCAGATTAGGGCCACCACCTTCCTCAATATGAAAAGAGAAAAATCATATGAAAAGATTAGGGCTACCAACTTCATCAATATGAAAAGAGAGGAATCATGTACCCACCCAAATCACCTTCCCTTAGTCCAACTATATACATGCATGCCTTGTACCTATGGACTAGTGAAATGGGTGGATTTCTCTGGTAGTCTTAGTTGAATTGTTTCCTTTGGTGCTTTCACCAATCTCTATCTCCTAAAATCTTACATTTTCATATTCTTTATATCTTCTTGGAAATGTAAAATTTAAGGATAATTAAATAGAGATCCCACATCTATCTTGAAAGGGGAAATAAATAGATTCAATTTTCTATTTACAACAACAAGGAGAGGAATATTTAGATGTTCTTCACTTGAGTTAGTCTTCTATAGTCCTTTTCAAATAAAAATGTGTTTTATTTGTATTTGGTAAGAAAAAAGGTATGAACTTAAAAAAGTTGGTCTAAAGAGTCCTTGCCTAAACATGCTCAATAGAATGAAGAGAAATACTATCTTCTTATTCCTTGGCAAGTTAGGTGGACTTATATCAATCATTCAACATTTCTTGTTCAAGTATTTTGAGTGATAGATAATACACCCAATTTCAAAAGTTTAATTCCTAGTATTAGATCATTGTCTAGATATTGTTTGATTTTCCTTCGATTAACCTTTAGAACATTTCCTTATAGTTACAATGTTTAGTACTTTTGGAAAATCTTTGATCTTCAAGACTTCCTTGATCCAAAGAATAACATTATGTGTTTGGGAATCAATATTACTTTGAAGACCATTATTCTAGGTCTCTACCCAAGTTCCTTGTTCATCTTAGATTATCAGGTTATTCCAAAGAGTACTAGCATGAACTATCTAGAATCAAATTTGTTTCATATCATAGATAGTTAAGTATACTAACCTTAAAGGACATCGATGCTTGCAAAGAGGAACAAATCAGTTTTTACTGAGCCAATTCTTTAGAATCCTCATATTAATTGAGGAACAATAATTATCAAGCCATCAAGTTACCCTTTTATTAGTCAAAGAAATTTGAGTAGCTTATACTTTGTTATTGCCAAATTTGAATTCCTTCATGAATTCCACTCTTGCATATCCAGTTCTTACTTTTCTTGAGTTTAAATATCAAACATACTTAGGTGCTTAATATTGGCCTTACTCCTTAACTTTCATAAAAGAATCAAGAAGTATATCTATTGCATAAAAGTATCACATTAATGATAAATTTCTTCCCTCTCTTAAGAGTTTTTGTCCTTGAAAGCTATGGGTTTTAAGGAAATTCATATTGAATCAATTTTTGAGCTATAGACCCAATGATATCTTTATTTTTGCTCAATCCTCTTTTCTACTAAATTGACTAAGCAAGTTGTCAAACATCCTTGAGTTCAAGTTTCCATTATCCTTGAATCAGGCATCCCATTCCACTGAATCCACTTAAGTAATAGTATAAACCTAGACATCCCATACCATCCTATTTATCTTATGACCTTGGTGTAGAAAACTTTAGCTCTTACACAAGGATTGCTTATTTAGAGAAAAATATTCGTCTTTAGCCTAATCAAGTAGAAACAAAATTCTTGTAAGTTATATCCTTACAAAGTCTTGATTTATTCTTGAAAAGACTTTGAAGATTGAGTTTTATTGAAATATTTCTTTGATTAGATGATATTAAAAGTATCTTGGTCTATGACATTTGATAATAGATCTAGTATTCTCATACTACATGTTATCTATTGACATAACTAGTAGTTGTCTCAAAGGATATAGTCATGTTTCAATCATAAACTTAGCCAAATGGTTATATCTTTAACCAAATTGGAAAATCATTTTTTGCTTTTTGGAGTTCAAGGTATGTGGAAGCACATGAAGGAGACAAGGAAGAAGAAGAAGAAGAAGAAGAAGAAGCTTGGAGCACGACATAATACATAATGTATTACCAAGTGAATTTACAAAGATAAGTGACCCGTTAGGGTTATATGCATATATAAAAGGGGGGGGACCTCCTCAAGAGGGAAAAACGTGCCTCACTCGTCCTAAGTGTGTTCATACAAATCACTACTGATATATATCAACAAATCCCCCTAGAAGTGATGTGGTGAATAAGGACCTGACACTCATGTAAAAGGATGTGCCAAGCTATGTGGAAAGAGATCAATCCACAAAAGGAAGTAATCCCAAACCTTTGCAAAAAGCTTCAAACTTCTCCCTAGGCAGAGCCTTTGTGAAAAGGTCTACAACATTATCCTGTGTGGGCACATAAGCCAAAGTGATCCCTTCAGAAGAGAACCTCTCCCTTACATAATGATAGTGCACATCAATGTGCTTTTTGCGAGCATCGAACATATGTTTCCTTGAAACTGCCAATGTTCTCTGATTGTCAGTGAAGATGGTGGTGGCATGAGCCTGAGCAACACACAAATCAATAAAAGGGCATTTGAGCCACACACACACACACAACAATTGCTACCCTATACTTAGCCTCACAACTAGAAGTGGCCATATTAGGCTACTTCTTACTCAACCAAGAGATGCACGAGGTACCAAGAATGAAGCAAAAACTACTAGTGGACACATGAGTGTCATAGTAAGGAGCCTAGTCTGATTAAAAAAAAAAGCATATAAATCTGGCGGCAATGATCCCCCTTGGGATAAAAGAATCCAAGTAGCCAACTACCACTTAAGTAGAGAAAGATGCACTTAATTGCCTACCAATGCTTGACACATGGGTAATGCATAAATCTAATCATTTGAGAGACAACACACTAAATATCAAGCTATGTTATTCATAAGTAAATGAAGCATTCAACAACCTGGTGATAGAGAACAACATCAAATGCATCTCAAACATCATGAAGACTCAACCATAAATATGTTTCCATAGGAGTGGAAATAGTGCAGTCTTCAAGGCTAAAAAGCTGCAATAATGTTTCAATATATTGTGTTTGACACACCGCTATTCCCCCATCAACTTGCATGAATTGAATGCCCAAATAATGATGAAAATGCCCCAATATAATATCTCAAAAGAGGCATGAAAATGAACCTTAAATTGAGCAATATGCCTCTCATTAGGACTAGTCAACAGCATGTCATCAACATATACAAAGAGGATCAAAAGTAGATCATCAACACATTTAATATATAAGGTGATCTCAAGTTGATTGTTCTAAAAAACACATGCTATCAAGTATGCATGTATCTTTTCATACCAAGCATGTGGTGCTTGCTATAAGTAATATAATGACTTTTTCAGCCTGCACACTTTGTTTTCATGCATTTTTTGCACAAAACATGGCTGAAATACATACACTTCTTCATGTAAGTCACAATTTAGAAATATAGTTTGAATCTTAAACTGATATACACTCCAACGATGATGAGCTGCAAGTGCACAAATGCTATGATCAATGATCATTTGGCATGTGGGAGCAAAGGTTTCATCAAAATCAATGCCTCTATCTTGAGCATAAACTTTGGCAACAAGCCTCACGTATACCTATCAATTGTTCCATGAGGCTTATGTCTCAACTTGTATACCCCTTTAGTGCCAATAGCCTTTTTGCATGGAGAAAAATCATAAAGACCAAGTACAATTCTTCATAATAACATCATATTATCATTCCATAGCAGCCATCCAATTTTCTAAATTTTGTGCTTCATCAAAAGAACGAGGCTCATTCTCAACACAAAGACTAGGGACAACCATTGCATAACAATCTGTTGCAAAGGAAACACTATGAGGGCTGAAAACTATACGATATGACAAAGGTGCATCTAATTTTCAATCTCTCAAAGTGTGCCCTAGCAATTTAGCCTCTTCCATATCAGCCCTCTCATCAATAAGTGCATCATGTAAATTTGCATCAGAAATGGATTGATTTGCATCATCATTTGGAAGTTGTGAAGGCTAAGAAATCACCTCATTTGGACCAACAATTCACTATCCAACTATAAAAAGAGGTAGAAAAGTATCATAGACATCTTTAGAGCTATCTGATGTCTCCTTGGTATGTGAAAGTAATGGTTAAATTGCATCTTTGACAAAAACAACATCACGAATAACCAAAATGAGTTTATTCTATGGATGATACAGACAATAGCCTTTGATTTAAGAATTGTGCCAAAAAAAAAAACATTTCATTGCATTGTAATCTAGATTTTGGCATTATTGTTGAGGCAATAATTCATATGCCAAACAACCAAAGACATGTAGATGAGCAAAAAATGGCTTGCGACCATGCCAAGACCCATATGGAGTCATTGATTGCAATGCTTTGGTGGAACGCTTGTTAAGTACATGTGCTGCATACATAACAACCCCAAGCCAAAATCTATGTGGTAAAGCATGACTTTTGATCATGCACCTCGTGATCTTCATGAGAGACCTATTCTTTCTTTGAACAAATGCATTTTCTTGATGTGTATACAACACTCTACAATGACATTTCAACCAAATATGCATCAAAATCAGAATACATATATTCCCATCCTCGATCAGAATGGAGGGTGCCCATTTTACATGCTAGCATATTTTCAGCCATAAGTAGAAACTCTTGAAGTGCATAAACGCTTTGGAATTTGCTTTCAATGGATATGCCCATGCAAGCCTAGAGAAGTAATCAATAAAATTCATGGAGTAAAGTCTATTCCCAAAAGAAGATGTCTGCATAGGAGCACACACATCACTATGAATAAGCTATAATATATGAGCAACTCAAGCTGAAACATCTTTTGGGAAGGAGGAATGCTGCATTTTACCCAAAATGTAGCCTTTACAGACATGTTTACAAGGTGCCTCAAGTTTGGGTAGAGAGGAAACATTTCAAATTTTTTTAGGTAAAGCAAACTAGCAAAATTTAGATGTCCAAAGTGTGCATGCCAAAGCTTTGCATTTGAGATAGACTGAGAATGTTGAACCACACATGCTGAATCATTCACAAAGTTTTCATATCCTATGAGTTTATACAAACCATGACATTGAATGCTAGAAGCAATAATAACATCACTATTTGAGAGATCATGGATTGTACATCTATCATTAATAAATTTGATAACCAAGCCAATTATGGATAATGTTGAAATTGACAACATATATGTTTTTGATCCCTAAAACATACAAAGCATCTAACAATGTGAAAGAACTACAATCAGCAATAGTTAAAAGAATCTTACCAAATCCCATTATAGGATAAGAGGAGTTGTTAGCACATGTGATAATATTCCACATAAGGGCAGACTCAAGTGAACTGAGGAAAATTTGCTATGAGGTAATATGTTTAGTTTCCCCACTATCAAAGTACCAAACATATTATTCTATTGGAGACATACACTACTCATGAGAATGTGGGCCATAGCTACAAAATTAGTAAAAACCCATTCTTCATTCTGAACAAGATTAGCATACTCTCTTTTAGTGTAGAGGCCTTTGCAACAACCATTCAAACCTCATTCTTCTTTGCGTCTTTTGCAACCAATTTTGGACAAATCTTTATGAAATGATAATTTCCCTTACAATATTTGAAAAATTATTTTTGCTTTTCTATTTTCTTCTTATATTTGTCTTCCTTCTTTGATTGTGTAGCATTAGAAAATTTTTGCTTAGTAGTAGATGAGTTACATTTACCTTTGCCCTTTTGACTTGCTAAGAAAACTTGATCTACAACACACATAAATTGACCTATTTTCATAGACTAATCTTCTTACAACAAAGCAGAGACTAACTCCTCAAATGTTAAGGCATTTGGATTGCCTTTCATAATCAATCTAAGAGTAGAAGCACAACTTTGATATGAATATGGAAAACCATTAGGAACAGTTGCCACAAGTGAACTATTTGGCAAGATTTCATCAACAAAAATCAACTGTTTCTTCAAATCTTTCATCCTTGTCAAAGAATTATCCATGGAATCTCCTTCATTCATATGCTCACTCTCCAACTACTTTTAGAGGTAAGCAACATGGGTATCATTTCTTGCCTAGCATAAATTCATAAGTGTATCCCAAGCATCCTTTATTGTCTTGCAAGAGTGAATGTGATGGATAATGGCATGTTTGATAGAGAAAGCTATCAATGGGTGTGCCTGAGCATCTCTGCCATCCCAATGAAGTTTCTCTATAGTAATTGGAGCAAGAACTACATCACCACCAAGACATTGAGGATCATCATCTTCAATGCCATTTGCATCACCTTCCATAATTGTATTTGCAGGTGTAGTAGGAGGTTTCTCAACACCCTACACAATATTCCACATACATGGTGCATCATATATTCCCACAATGGGTAATAAGTACCATCCAAATTATCCTCAATAATCAACATATGGAACACATCATTGCTTTTAACCATGGCTAGCGACCAAATACCATGATGCAAAAAATGACTATATCTAAAAATGTTTAACATAAAGACCATGTCAAACCCTGATAAACTTGTAGCAAACTTCAAGTGGCTTGTACCAGCAAGCCGAAACCCATATATATCTTTGGCACAAAATGATGAAATTGCCTACATAATTGTTGCGACAATGCATTCATAGGTTGAAATGAGCTCATATCAAAAGTTTGACACCATATAGCGAAGATGTTTTCAACTCCTAGTCACCATGCTCACCAATTTTCATGTGATTATCAAACTATGATGAAAGGGGTGTCAACGATGCCCTTCATGAAGTGATAGTCTGCTCTGATACCAATTGTTCGAGGTCAAGGTGTACGAAAGCACACAAACATCACGAGGAAGAAGAAGAAGCTTGGAGTAGAACACAATATAGAATGTATTACCAAGTGAAGCTACAAAGATAAGCAACATGTTAGCCCTATCAGCATATATACAAGCCGAAGGAAAAAACCTCCTAAAGAGGGGAAAAAGTACCCTGGCGGTCCTAAGTGTGTTTGCACACATCACTACCATAATATATCAACATTGCTCATAGGAAATATTCTAGACTAGGAGTATTTAGAGTATCTTTCAACTTTTAGATTATTCTCTTCTCTAGATATGTAGTAATGAATTGCATTTCTTCATTCCTAAAGAAACTTTGTTCCCAGGCTTTAGTTGGATCATATTTGTCATTAAAATGGGACAACCTTATTGAGGAAGAAATAAAATCTTTATGAAGGATGAAATGATTCAACCATTTCTTGCCCTACCTTGTCACTTTATGATATTCTCTCCCCCCCCCCTTAGTGTGATCATTGTCCTCAATGATCATCCATTGAAGTTTGTAATGCCATTGAACTAACATCTCTCATAACTATGAAAGAATTAATGTGTGTAGGGTCTCATATAGGCTTAAATTTTTGTTATGGATATTTTTCTATCCAAATTTTTATTACCACTAACTTATCGCTAATAAGAACAGAAACATTGGTTGACCTATAGCCAAACTGCTTGGCTTTGCTGATAAGAAGGTCACCAAAACCAAGACCACATAACATCTTGGACACAAGAAGATGAATTTAATCATGAACCTCTAAACAGATAATTGTTGCTTTCTTTAAGATTATCATCTTAAGAAAGAAATTCTAAGACATTTCTCTGATCTCTTGTTTTCAACATAGTTCCAGGAAAAGGTAGAATGAGGTGTCTGTTGATATATTTAGGTAGTGATGTGTGTGAACACACTAGGACTGTCGGGGCACTTTTTTCCCTCTTTAGGAGGTTTTTTTCCCCCGGCTTGTATATACGCCTATTGCCCTAATGGACTACTTATCTTTGTACATCCTCTAGTAATACATTCAGTATTGTGTGTTGTGTTCCAAGCTTCTTCTTCTTCCTTGTGCTGTTCGCGTGCTTCCGCAAACGTCTAACTCCAACAATTGGTATCAGAGTAGGACGCCGCTTCATCTAGGGCACCGTCGACACTCCTCCGGTTGTAGTCTCAGAATTGCACGAATCCTCCAGTTGCAGTCTCAGAATCAAACGAATGCACTATCACAGTGCCTGTGCAGGCTATTTTGTCTTTTTGTGCCAAAGGTATATACCAGTTTCTGTTCTCTAGTATAAGCATCTCGAAGTCTACTATAGGTCTAGCAAAATTCATCTGGGCAGTTTCGTTCAACTTTTTGATATACAATCAATTTTTTGCATCAAGGTATTTTAGTCACCAGCCATGGCTGAAAGCAATGATGTATTCCGTATGTTGGCTGTTGAGGATAAGTTGGATGGTACCAACTACCCATTATGGGCTTATATGATGCGACATGTGTTGGTTGCAAAAGGACTGTGGAACATTGTGCAAAGTGTCGAAACATGTCCTATCACACCTGCAACTGTTACAACTACAAGTACCGAAGCTGATGCAGAAGGAGTCAAAGATGATGATATTCTGCATATTCCTGTTCATGCTGCGGTTTCTGCTGCACCTATTGCAGAGCAGATTCACTAGGATGGCAGAGATGCCCAGACACATGCCTTGATAGCTTTGTCTATCAAACGTGCCATTATTCCTCATATTCGGTCTTGCGGAACAACTAAGGATGCTTGGGATACACTTACCACATTGTACCAAGCTAGGAATGAGGCTCGTGTTGCTTACCTCCGAAAACAGTTGGAGAGTGAGCACATGAATGAAGGTGATTTTATGGATAGTTTCCTAACAAAGATCAAAGACTTGAAGGAACAATTGATTTCTGCTGATGAGGTTATACCAGATAGCTCACTTGTGTAGACTGTTCTGAATGGTCTTCTTGATTCATATCAGAGTTTTGCTTCTACTCTTTGGTTGATGATGGAAGGCAATCCAAATGCCTTATCATTTGAGGAGTTAGTCTCTGTTCTATTGCAGGAAGAGGAGTTAGTCTCTGTTCTATTGCAGGAAGATCAGTCTGTTGGAGATAGACACCTGCGAAAGCACACGAACAGTACAAGGAAGAAGAAGAAGCTTGGAGCACAAACACACAATACTGAATGTATTACTAGAGAATGTACAAAGATAAGTAGCCCATTAGGGCAATAGGCGTATATACAAGCCGAGGGAAAAAAACCTCCTAAAGAGGGAAAAAAGTACCCCTGGCGGTCCTAGTGTGTTCACACACATCACTACCTAGATATATCAACAAATCCCCCCTGGGAGTGATGCGGTGAACAAGGAGCTGGCACTCATGTATGAGGAAGTGCCAAGCTATGTGGAAATCACTCCACAAAAGGAAGTAAGCCCAAAGCTTTGCGGAAAGCTTCAAACTTCTCCCTAGGCACAGCCTTCGTGAAAAGGTCTGCTATGTTCTCCTACGTGGGCACACATGCCAAGCTGATCTCCCCAACACAGAACCTCTCCCTGACATAGTGATAATGCACCTCAATGTCCTTAGTGCGAGCATGGAACACAGGGTTCCTCGCAACTGCCAATGCGCTCTGATTGTCAATGAAGATGGTGGTGGCAGAAGACTAGCCAACACCCAAATCAACCATAAGGCGTCTGAGCCACACACACTCAACAATCGCTGTGAAAGCTGCTCTATACTCAGACTCACAACTGGAAGTGGCCACAGTAGGCTACTTCTTGCTCAACCACGATATACATGAGGTACCAAGCATGAAGCAAAAACCACTGGTGGACACACGAGTGTCATAGCAACCAGCCCAATCTGAGTCAGAAAAAGCATGCAGATCTGGCGGTAGTGATCCCCCCTTGGGATAAAGCAACCCAAGTAGCCGAGTACCACTCAAGTAGCGAAAGATGCACTTAACCGCCTTCCAATGCGTGACTCCTCGGAAATGCATAAACCTGCTCATCTGTGAGATAGAAAACTGAATATCTGGCCGAGTAATGCATAAGTAAATCAAGCATCCAACAGCCTGCTGATAGAGAACAGCATCAAATGCATCTCCAGCATCATGAAGACTCAATCGTAAACCTATCTCCATAGGAGTGGCAATAGGCTTACAGTCTTCAAGGCCAAAACACTGCAATAATGTGTCAATATATTTCGTTTGACACAAAGACATTCCACCATCAACGCGCATAAACTGAATGCCCAAATAGTGATGCAAATGCCCCAAATTAGACATCTCAAATGAGGCATGCAAATCAGCCTTAAAATCAGCAATATGCTTCTCAATAGGACCAGTGACCAGCATGTCGTCAACATAGACAACAATGATCAGAAGCACATCATTAGCACGCTTAACATATAAGGTGCTTTCAGTTGGACTGTTCTCAAAACCATGTGCAATCAGATAGGCATGTATCTTCTCATACCAAGCACATGGTGCTTGCTTTAAACCATATAACACCTTCTTTAACCTGCACTCCCTGTTTTCATGCCCTTTCTGCACAAAGCCACGGGGCTGAAAAACATACACTTCTTCATGCAAGTCACCATTCAGAAATGCTATTTTAATGTCCAACTGATGTACATTCCAACCATGATGGGTTGCAAGTGCACAAATGCTCCAAACAGTAGTCATACGGCATGTAGGTGCAAAGGTCTCATCAAAATCAATGCCTCTTTCCTGCGCATAACCCTTTGCAACAAGCCTAGCCTTATACCTGTCAACTCTACCATCAGGTTTACGCTTCAGCTTGTATACCCACTTAGTGCCAATGGCCTTCTTGCCAGGAGGCAAGTCACATAAAGACCATGTAACATTCTTCATTATAGCATCATATTCAGATTGCATAGCAGCCATCCAATTTTCTGAATTCTATGCTTCATCAAAAGTAATAGGCTCATTCTCATCACAGAGACTAGACGCAGCCATAACATAGCAATCTGATGCAAAAGAGGCACTATGAGAGCCTGAACGAGTACGATATGACAAAGGTGCATCTAATTTGCTGTCACGCAAAGTCTGCACCAGCCATTTTGGCATAGTTTTTGCCTGCTCAATATCAGCTCTCTCATCAACAAGTGCATCATGTAAATCTGCATCAGAAATGGAATGATATGCATCATCATATGAAACCTGTAAAGGCTAAGAAGTTGCCTCATTAGGACCAGCACTAGACTGTCCACCTGTAAAAAGAGGCATCAAAGTATCATACATGTCTTTGGAGCTAACAGATGTCTCCTTAGTACATGAAAGCAATGGCTGAATAGCATCTTCCACAAATACAACATCACGGCTAACCAGAATGTGTTTAGTCTGTGGATGATACAGGCAATAGCCTTTACTTTCAGAACTGTATCCAAAAAAAATACATTTTACTGCTTTATCATCCAATTTTCTACGATGTTGTTCTGGCACTAATGCATATACCAAACAACCAAAAACACGCAGATGAGCAATAGATGGCTTGCGATCATGCCAAGCCTCATATGAAGTGATAGACTGCAGTGCTTTAGTGGGACACCTGTTCAGTACATATGCTGCACACATGACAACCTCAAGCCAGAAACTATGTGGTAAAGCCTGACCCTTGACCATGCACCTCGCCATCTCCATGAATGACCTGTTCTTTTGTTCAGAAACTCCATTCTGTTGAGGTGTATACGACACTGTACACTGGTGTTTTATCCCACGTTCAGCCAGAAATGCATTAAAATCAGAAGACATATATTCCCCCCCTCGATCAGAACGGAGGGTGCCCATTTTACATACTCACAGATTTTCAGCCAAAACCAAAAACTGTTTAAAGCACATGAACACTTCGGACTTTGCTTTGAGTGGATATACCCATGCATACCTGGAAAAGTCATCAATGAAAGTCACGAAGTAAAGATAATTTCCAAAAGAGGGTGTCTGCATAGGACCACAGACATCACTATGTACAAGTTGCAATTTCTGTGTAGCCCGAACTGAACCATCTTTTGGAAAGGATGAACACTGCATTTTGCCCAAAATACAGCCCTCACAAACATGTTTTCTAGGTGCCTCAAGTTTGGGCAAAGAGGACACCATTTTAGATTTCCGGAGGCATAGCAAACTAGAAAAATTCAGATGACCAAAGTGTGCATGCCAAAGCTTTGCATCTGACATAGCCTGAGAATCATGAACTGCACATGCCGAATCATTCACAGTAGTCAAAATGATCTTACCAACTCCGATAACAGGATAAGAGGAGTTGTTGGCGCATGTAACAGTATTCCCTGTAGGGGCAGGCTCGAGTGAAGAGAAGAAACTGCGCTGCGAGGTAATATGTTTGGTCGCCCCATTGTCAAAGTACCAAACATCTGAGTCTACTGCAGACATGCACTGATCATGAGAAGATGGGTCAAAACTGCAGACAGTAGTAAATGCCCATTCTTATTTCTGCACAAGATTTGCAGACTCTGTTTTTGGTGTAGAGGCCTCTGCAACAACCATTCCAGCCTCTTTCTTCTTTGCCTCTTTTGCAGCCAGTTTTGGACAGTTCTTTATGATATGATCATTTCCTTTACAGTACTTGCAAAACAATTTCTGCTTTTTTGATTTCTTCTCATCTTTATCCTGGTTCTTCGATTGTGCAGCATTTGCAGATTTCTGCTTACTAGTAGAAGAGCTCCATTTTCGTTTGCCCTTCTGACTAGCCAGGAAAGCTTGATCTGCAACATGCATAATGGACCTGTTCTGCCTCGATTGATCTTCCTGCAACAGAACAGAGACTAACTCTTCAAATGACAAGGCATTTGGATTGCCTTTCATCATCAATCGAAGAGTAGAGGCAAAACTCTGATATGAATCAGGAAGACCATTCAGAACGGTCTGCACAAGTGAGCTATCTGGTATAACCTCATTAGCAGAAATCAATTGTTCCTTCAGGTCTTTGATCTTTGTGAGAAAATTGTCCATAGAATCACCTTCATTCATGTGCTCACTCTCCAACTGTTTTCAGAGTGATGTTTTTGTGGATCTCGAAGAAGGAACATGAATTCTTCACTTTGAACTTCAATGGAGGATGAGTTTTAAAAACTCCAAAGGTACGTTTTTTTCTATTTATTTAGAAGTAGAGTAAGGTTTAAAAAAAACACTACTTGGAATCTTAATGAGTAGTTTCCTTCAAGTACAATGAGAACCATTCATTTTAAGCTAATTAGACTTTTTTCTTTTCCTATGACCTTTATATTAGTGTTGCATACATTGAATATGCATTAATCTTATCTTGTATGGGATGTTGCAAGTATAAAAGCATCTCATATACAAGTGCAAGTATGCACTTGGGAATTCCTAAAATGTTTGTGAGGATAAATGCAGGCATCAAATGGATTCCATATATGAAAGCAATTATGCATCTTGTGTATAGTACTCTAAAAGCTTCAAATAAATACTTTGTGCATTCTTTTGTATTATTTACATAAAAAATGACTCCCATAGAAATATAAGGTAATCTTTTTCTCATTCTCTTGCTTAGAGACACTGTTGGAGTTAGATGTCTGCGAAAGCACGTGAACAACACAAGGAAGAAGAAGAATCTTGGAACACAACACACAATATTGAATGTATTACTAGAGAATGTACAAAGATAAGTAGCCCATTAGGGCAATAGGCGTATATACAAGCCGGGGGAAAAAAACCTCCCAAAGAGGGAAAAAAGTGCCCCAAAGGTCCTAGTGTGTTCACACACATCACTACCTAAATATATCAACCAATCTCCCCTGGGAGTGATGCAGTGAACAAGGAGCTGGGACTCATGTACAAGGAAGTGTCAAGCTATGTGGAAATCACTCCACAAAAGGAAGTAAGCCCAAAGCTTTGCGGAAAGCTTAAAACTTCCCCCTAGGCAGAGCCTTCGTGAAAAGGTCTACAATGTTCTCCTGTGTGGGCACATATGCCAAGCTTATCTCCCCAGCAGAGAACCTCTCCTTGACATAGTGATAATGCACCTCAATGTGCTTAGTGTGAGCATGGAACATAGGGTTCCTCGCAATCGCCAATGCACTCTGACTGTCAATGAAGATGGTGGTGGCAGAAGTTTGACCAACACCCAAATCAGCCATAGGGCGTCTGAGCCACACACACTCAACAGTCGTGGTGAAAGTTGCCCCTATACTCAGCCTCATAACTGGAAGTGGCCACAGTAGGCTGCTTCTTGCTCAACCAAGATATACATGAGCTACCAAGCACGAAGCAAAAGCCACTATTGGACACATGAGTGTCATAGCAACCAGCCCAATGAGAGTCAGAAAAAGCATGCAAATCTGGCAGTAGTGATCCCCCCTTGGGATAAAACAACCCAAGTAGCCGAGTACCAGTCAAATAGCGGAAGATGTGCTTAACTGCCTGCCAATGCTTGACTCCTGCGCAATGCATAAACCTGCTCATCTGTGAGACAACAAACTGAATGTCTGGCCGAGTAATGCATAAGTAAATCAAGCATCCAACAGCCGACTGATAGAGAATAGCATCAAATGCATCTTCAGCATCATGAAGTCTCAATCATAAACCTATCTTCATAGGAGTGGCAATAGGCTTACAGTCTTCAAGACCAAAACACTGCAATAATGTGTCAATATATTTCGTTTGACACAAAGCCATTCCACCATCAACTTGCATAAACTGAATGCCCAAATAGTGATGTAAATGCCCCAAATCAAACATCTCAAATGAGGCATGCAAAACAGCCTTAAAATCAGCAATATGCTTCTCAATAGGACCAGTGAGAAGCATGTCATCAACATAGACAACAATGATCAGAAGCACATCATTAGCACGCTAAACATATAAGGTGCTTTCATTTGGACTATTCTCAAAACTATGTGCAATCAGATAGGCATGTATCTTCTCATACCAAGCATGTGGTGGTTGCTTTAAACCATATAATGCCTTCTTTAACCTGCACACCTGGTTTTCATGCCCTTTTTGCACAAAGCCATGGGGATGAAAAACATACACTTCTTCACGCAAGTCACCATTCAAAAATGTTGTTTTAATGTCCAACTAATGTACATTCCAACCATGATGAGCTGCAAGTGCACAAATGCTCCGAACAATAGTCATACGGCATGTAGGTGCAAAGTTCTCATCAAAATCAATGCCTCTTTCCTGTGCATAACCCTTTGCAACAAGCCTAGCCTTATACCTTTCAACTGTACCATCCGGTTTACGCTTCAGCTCGTATACCCACTTAGTGCCAATGGCCTTCTTCCGAGGAGGCAAGTCACATAAAGACCAATTCCTATTCTTCATTATAGCATCATATTCAGATTGCATAGCAGCCATCCAATTTTCTGAATTTTGAGCTTCATCAAATGAAACAAGCTCATTCTCATCACAGAGACTAGATGCAGCCATAGCATAGCAATTTGATGCAAAAGAGGCACTATGAGAGCCTGAAGGAGTATGATATGATAGAGGTGCATCTAATTTTCTTTCACGCAAGTTCTACACCAGCCATTTTGGCATAGTTCTTGCCTGCTCAATATCAGCTCTCTCATCAATAAGTGCATCATGTACATCTGCATCAGAAATGGAATTATCTGCATCATTACATGAAACCTGCAAAAGCTGAGAAGTTGCCTCATTAGGACTAGCACTAGTCTGTCCACCTGTATAAAGAGGCAACAAAGTATCATACATGTCTTTGGAGCTAACAGATGTCTCCTTAGTACATGAAAGCAATGGCTGAATAGCATCTTCCACAAAAACAACATCACGGCTAACCAAAATGCGTTTAGTCTGTGGACGATACAGATGCTAGCCTTTACTTTCAGAACTGTACCCAAAAAAAATACATTTTACTGCTTTATCATCCAATTTTCTACAATGTTGTTCATGCACTAATGCATATGCCAAACAACCAAAAACACGCAGATGAGCAACAGATGGCTTGCGATCATGCCAAGCCTCATATGGAGTGATAGACTACAATGCTTTAGTGGGACACCTGTTCAGTACATATGCTGCACACATGACAACCTCAGGCCAGAAACTATGTGGTAAAGTCTGACTCTTGACCATGCACTCGCCATCTCCATGAGTGACCTATTCTTTCATTTAGCAACTCCATTCTGTTGAGGTATATATGGCACTGTACACTGGTGTTTCATCCCACATTCAGCCAGAAATGCATTAAAATCAGAAGACATATATTCCCCCCCTCGATCAGAACGGAGGGTGCCCATTTTACATACTCACAGATTTTCAGCCAAAACCAAAAACTGTTTAAAGCACATGAACACTTCGGACTTTGCTTTGAGTGGATATACCCATGCATACCTGGAAAAGTCATCAATGAAAGTCACGAAGTAAAGATAATTTCCAAAAGAGGGTGTCTGCATAAGACCACAGACATCACTATGTACAAGTGGCAATTTCTGTGTAGCCCGAACTGAACCATCTTTTGGAAAGGATAAACACTGCATTTTGCCCAAAATACAGCCCTCAAAACATGTTTTCCAGGTGCCTCAAGTTTGGGCAAAGAGGACACCATTTCAGATTTTCGGAGGCATAGCAAACTAGAAAAATTCAGATGACCAAAGTGTGCATGCCAAAGCTTTGCATCTGACATAGCCTGAGAATCATGAACTGCACATGCCGAATCATTCACAGTAGTCAAAATGATCTTACCAACTCCGATAACAGGATAAGAGGAGTTTTTGGTGCATGTAACAGTATTCCCTGTAGGGGCAGGCTCGAGTGAAGAGAAGAAACTGCGCTGCGAGGTAATATGTTTGGTCGCCCCATTGTCAAAGTACCAAACATCTGAGTCTACTGCAGACATGCACTGATCATGAGAAGATGGGTCAAAACTGCAGACAGTAGTAAACGCCCATTCTTATTTCTGCACAAGATTTGCAGACTCTGTTTTTGGTGTAGAGGCCTCTGCAACAACCATTCCAGCCTCTTTCTTCTTTGCCTCTTTTGCAACCAGTTTTGGACAGTTCTTTATGATATGATCATTTCCTTTACAGTACTTGCAAAACAATTTCTGCTTTTTTGATTTCTTCTCATCTTTATCCTGGTTCTTCGATTGTGCAGCATTTGCAGATTTCTGCTTACTAGTAGAAGAGCTCCATTTTCGTTTGCCCTTCTGACTAGCCAGGAAAGCTTGATCTGCAACATGCATAATGGACCTATTCTCCCTCGATTGATCTTCCTGCAACAGAACAGAGACTAACTCTTCAAATGACAAGGCATTTGGATTGCCTTTCATCATCAATCGAAGAGTAGAGGCAAAACTCTGATATGAATCAGGAAGACCATTCAGAACGGTCTGCACAAGTGAGCTATCTGGTATAACCTCATTAGCAGAAATCAATTGTTCCTTCAGGTCTTTGATCTTTGTGAGAAAATTGTCCATAGAATCACCTTCATTCATGTGCTCACTCTCCAACTGTTTTCGGAGGTAAGCAACACGAGCCTCATTACTAGCCTGGTACAAAGTGGTAAGTGTATCCCAAGCATCCTTTGCTGTTCTGCAAGAGCGAATGTGAGGAATAATGGCACGTTTGACAGACAAAGCTATCAATGCATGTGCCTGGGCATCTCTACCATCCCAACGAATCTGCTCTGTAGTAGGTGCAGCAGAAATAGCAGCACGAACATGAATCTGCACAATATCATCTTCGACACCATCTTCATCAGCTCCAACACCTCCAGCACCTGTATTTGCAGTACCTATAGTTGCAGGTGTAACCGGACGTCTTTCAACACCCTGCACAATGTTCCACAGTCCTTTTGCAACCAATACATGTTACATCATATAAGCCCATAATGGGTAGTTGGTACCATCCAACTTATCCTCAACAGCCAACATATGGAATACATCACTTCTTTCAGCCATGGCGAGTGTCTAAAATACCTTGATGCAGAAAATCGACTGTATCTCAAAAAGTTGAATGGAATTGCCCAGACGAGTTCTGCTAAACCTGTAGCAGGCTTCGAGACGCTAATACTGGCGAACAGAAATAGGTATATACCTTTGGCACAAAAAGATAAAATAGCGTACACAAGCACTATGATAGTGCGTTCGGAGGCCGAAACGAGCTCTGAAACACCCTGAGTATGCTCACCAAAATTCGTTCGATTTTGAGACTGCAGACGGAGGAGTGTCGACGGCGCCCTAGATGAAGCGACGACCCGCTCTGATACCAATTGTTGGAGATAGACACCTGCGGAAGCACACGAACAGCACAAGGAATAAGAAGAAGCTTGGAGCACAAACACACAATACTGAATGTATTACTAGAGAATGTACAAAGATAAGTAGCCCATTAGGGCAATAGGCGTATATACAAGCCAGGGGAAAAAAACCTCCTAAAGAGGGAAAAAAGTGCCCCGGCGGTCCTAGTGTGTTCACACACATCACTACCTAAATATATCAATACAGTCTAGGTAGAACAGGTCCATTATGCGAGTTGCAGATCAAGCTTTCCTGGCTAGTCAGAAGGGCAAAGGAAAATGGAGCTCTTCAACTAGTAAGCAGAAATCTACTAATTCTGCATATTCGAAGAAGGAAGATAAAGATGAGAAGAAATCAGAAAAGCAGAAATTGTTTTGTAAGTACTGTAAAGGGAATGATCATATCATAAAGAACTGTCCAAAATTGGCTGCAAAAGAGGCAAAGAAGAAAGAGGCTTGAATGGTTGTTGCAGAGGCCTCTACACCAAAAACAGAGTCTGCTAATGTTGTGCAGGAGGAAGTATGGGCATTTACTACTGTTTGCAGTTTTGACCCATCTTCTCATGATCAGTGCATGCCTGCAGTAGACTCAGATGTTTGGTATTTTGACAATGGGGCGACCAAACATATTACCTCGCAGTGCAGTTTCTTCTCTTCACTCGAGCCAGCCCCTACAGGGAATACTGTTACATGCACCAACAACTCCTCTTATCCTGTTATGGGAGTTGGTAAGATCATTTTGACTACTGCTGATGGTAGTTCTTTCACTTTGTCAGATGGTTTATTTGTGCAAGGGATCAAGAAGAACTTGTTATCAGTTTCTGCATTAGGCAAGATTGGCTTGGTTGTGAAATTTGTTGATGACAAGTGTACAGTTCATGATCTGTCAAAAGGCGATGTGATTATTGCTTCTGACATTTTATGTTGTGGGCTGTATAAGCTCATTGACTATGAAAGATCTGTAAATGATTTGGCATGTGCAGTAAATCATTCTCAGGCTATGTCAGATGCAAAGCTTTGGCATGCACGCTTTGGTCATATGAATTTTTCTAGTTTGCTATGCCTGCAAAATATGAAATGGTGTCCTCTTTGCCCAAACTTGAGGCACCTAGAAAACATGTTTGTGAAGGCTTTATTTTGGGCAAAATGCAGCATTTGTCCTTTCCAAAAGATGCTTCAGTTTGGGCTACTCAGAAATTGTAGCTTGTACATAGTGATGTCTCTGGTCCTATGCTGACACCTTCTTTTGGGAATTACCTTTACTTCATGACTTTCATCGATGATTTTTCTAGGCATACATGCGTATATCCATTGAAGGCAAAGTCTGAAGTGTTCATGTGCTTCAAACAGTTTTTGGTTTTGGCTGAAAATTTGTCAGCATGTAAAATGGGCACCCTTCGTTCTGATCGAGGGGGGGAATATATGTCTTCTGATTTTAATGCATTTCTGGCTGAATGTGGGATGAAACACCAGTGCACAGTGCCATATATACCTCAACAGAATGGAGTTGCTAAATGAAAGAATAGGTCACTCATGGAGATGGCGAGTGCATGGTCAAGAGTCAGACTTTACCACATAGTTTCTGGCCTGAGGCTGTCATGTGTGCAGCATATGTACTGAACAGGTGTCCCACTAAAGCATTGTAGTCTATCACTCCATATGAGGCTTCGCATGATCGCAAGCCATCTGTTGCTCATCTGCGTGTTTTTGGTTGTTTGGCATATGCATTAGTGCATGAACAACATTGTAGAAAATTGGATGATAAAGCAGTAAAATGTATTTTTTTTGGGTACAGTTCTGAAAGTAAAGGCTAGCATCTGTATCGTCCACAGACTAAACGCATTTTGGTTAGCCGTGATGTTGTTTTTGTGGAAGATGCTATTCAGCCATTGCTTTCATGTACTAAGGAGATATCTGTTAGCTCCAAAGAGATGTATGATACTTTGTTGCCTCTTTATACAGGTGGACAGACTAGTGCTAGTCCTAATGAGGCAACTTCTCAGCTTTTGCAGGTTTCATGTAATGATGCAGATAATTCCATTTCTGATGCAGATGTACATGATGCACTTATTGATGAGAGAGCTGATATTGAGCAGGCAAGAACTATGCCAAAATGGCTGGTGTAGAACTTGCGTGAAAGCAAATTAGATGCACCTCTATCATATCATACTCCTTCAGGCTCTCATAGTGCCTCTTTTGCATCAGATTGCTATGCTATGGCTGCATCTAGTCTCTGTGATGAGAATGAGCTTGTTTCATTTGATGAAGCTCAAAATTCAGAAAATTGGATGGCTGCTATGCAATCTGAATATGATGCTATAATGAAGAATAGGAATTGGTCTTTATGTGACTTGCCTCCTGGGAAGAAGGCCATTGGCACTAAGTGGGTATACGAGCTGAAGCGTAAACCGGATGGTACAGTTGAAAGGTATAAGGCTAGGCTTGTTGCAAAGGGTTATGCACAGGAAAGAGGCATTGATTTTGATGAGAACTTTGCACCTACATGCCGTATGACTATTGTTCGGAGCATTTGTGCACTTGCAGCTCATCATGGTTGGAATGTACATTAGTTGGACATTAAAACAACATTTTTGAATGGTGACTTGCGTGAAGAAGTGTATGTTTTTCATCCCCATGGCTTTGTGCAAAAAGGGCATGAAAACCAGGTGTGCAGGTTAAAGAAGGCATTATATGGTTTAAAGCAACCACCACATGCTTGGTATGAGAAGATACATGCCTATCTGATTGCACATGGTTTTGAGAATAGTCCAAATGAAAGCACCTTATATGTTTAGCGTGCTAATGATGTGCTTCTGATCATTGTTGTCTATGTTGATGACATGCTTCTCACTGGTCCTATTGAGAAGCATATTGCTGATTTTAAGGCTGTTTTGCATGCCTCATTTGAGATGTTTGATTTGGGGCATTTACATCACTATTTGGGCATTCAGTTTATGCAAGTTGATGGTGGAATGGCTTTGTGTCAAACGAAATATATTGACACATTATTGCAGTGTTTTGGTCTTGAAGACTGTAAGCCTATTGCCACTCCTATGAAGATAGGTTTATGATTGAGACTTCATGATGCTGAAGATGCATTTGATGCTATTCTCTATCAGTCGGCTGTTGGATGCTTGATTTACTTATGCATTACTCGGCCAGACATTCAGTTTGTTGTCTCACAGATGAGCAGGTTTATGCATTGCGCAGGAGTCAAGCATTGGCAGGCAGTTAAGCACATCTTCCGCTATTTGACTGGTACTCGGCTACTTGGGTTGTTTTATCCCAAGGGGGGATCACTACTGCCAGATTTGCATGCTTTTTCTGACTCTCATTGGGCTGGTTGCTATGACACTCATGTGTCCAATAGTGGCTTTTGCTTCGTGCTTGGTAGCTCATGTATATCTTGGTTGAGCAAGAAGCAGCCTACTGTGGCCACTTCCAGTTATGAGGCTGAGTATAGGGGCAACTTTCACCACGACTGTTGAGTGTGTGTGGCTCAGACGCCCTATGGCTGATTTGGGTGTTGGTCAAACTTCTGCCACCATCATCTTCATTGACAGTCAGAGTGCATTGGCGATTGCGAGGAACCCTATGTTCCATGCTCACACTAAGCACATTGAGGTGCATTATCACTATGTCAAGGAGAGGTTCTCTGCTGGGGAGATAAGCTTGGCATATGTGCCCACACAGGAGAACATTGTAGACCTTTTCACGAAGGCTCTGCCTAGGGAGAAGTTTTAAGCTTTCCGCAAAGCTTTGGGCTTACTTCCTTTTGTGGAGTGATTTCCACATAGCTTGACACTTCCTTGTACATGAGTCCCAGCTCCTTGTTCACTGCATCACTCCCAGGGGAGATTGGTTGATATATTTAGGTAGTGATGTGTGTGAACACACTAGGACCTTTGGGGCACTTTTTTCCCTCTTTGGGAGGTTTTTTTCCCCCGGCTTGTATATACGCCTATTGCCCTAATGGGCTACTTATCTTTGTACATTCTCTAGTAATACATTCAATATTGTGTGTTGTGTTCCAAGATTCTTCTTCTTCCTTGTGTTGTTCACGTGCTTCCGCAGACGTCTAACTCCAACAGTGTCTCTAAGCAAGAGAATGAGAAAAAGATTACCTTATATTTCTATGGGAGCCATTTTTTATGTAAATAATATAAAAGAATGCACAAAGTATTTATTTGAAGCTTTTAGAGTACTATACACAAGATGCATAATTGCTTTCATATATGGAATCCATTTGATGCCTGCATTTATCCTCACAAACATTTTAGGAATTCCCAAGTGCATACTTGCACTTGTATATGAGATGCTTTTATACTTGCAACATCCCATACAAGATAAGATTAATGCATATTCAATGTATGCAACACTAATATAAAGGTCATAGGAAAAGAAAAAAGTCTAATTAGCTTAAAATGAATGGTTCTCATTGTACTTGAAGGAAACTACTCATTAAGATTCCAAGTAGTGTTTTTTTAAAACCTTACTCTACTTCTAAATAAATAGAAAAAAACGTACCTTTGGAGTTTTTAAAACTCATCCTCCATTGAAGTTCAAAGTGAAGAATTCATGTTCCTTCTTCGAGATCCACAAAAACATCACTCCCATGTTCTTGAGTGTCCACATGTTGAGAGAATCAAAATGGGCTTTAATAGATGCTCTCGGATTCATCTCATAAAGAGGGAAAAGGAAAACCTTTTCTATTGTTTTAAATTGGTAGAGACAATCCATGTATGCGAAGACTAATCTCAAATAGATTCCAACCAAAAAGCTCATCAAGAAGGCTACATTATTTGTGTGGATGGATGGAACTTCATGGTTAATTTCCCATATTTATACTCTATATATTTAAGGGTTTCTATAATACTTAGCTAGAGATGGATTGCAAGAAAATTTTTCTAAAAGCAAAGGGAGAAGGCAATCTTATGTATGCACCTAGATACAAAGGTGCAAAATTAATCCCACATTTGGGAGGCAAACTTATAGATCAAGCTCTATAAAGCAGAATTCAGAATTGCACTCCTCATTCAAATGAAGCCTCGTGAGGTGTATTTGCACTCTCATGGCTCATGGCCACTCATTGGGTGGATAGGGTCCCATGGAAACTCTTTTGACCTCATCTAAGAGGAGAGTCACACAACCATTTTTAAATCACGATAAAATGGTGAACGTCTCATGAATGAGACATGCTAACTAGAATTTAGATAATATCTCATGCTTTTAGGCTGCACCATATATGAGAAAAATTCTAAATATAAGAAACTAATCTAGATGAAGAACCTATGCTGAACCAACCAAGCTCTAGATACTAGTGTTGTGCAACTAAGTCCTAGAAGTAAACTAACTAGCAAGAGTACATACTCAACTATTCTAGACCACCAAAGGGAAGAGAGAGAACATATTCACCCATATATATATACATCTAAGCCAAGGGGATGCATGAACTTGGGCTTGGGAAAGTGTCCAACCAAGTGTCCCTCATGTGGAAACTTTCCCAAGGTCATCACATGCTTTCTATTTTCCCAATGGCTATCACATGTATTCTAATTCAAATGAGGGTTCTTTTCTCATGTACACCCCAAGGTGGCACTTAGATAAGCTTCTTCCAAGACTAAGGTTCCCACACCTTAGGATAAATCAAGCCTAAGGTTCACAACCATTCAATTGGGAGCTCATATGAATAAATACCCCAAAGGTTAAAAGCAAGGGATCAACCCAAAGGTTTAATTATGTTCCAATAATAAATCAAGGGCTAAAATAAGGCAAATATACATGATATTATAACCTTTCAAACCCATATATTTAGCCTCTAGATCCCATGAATTATACAACAAGCAACCTTATGTGTCACCTATCGAACTCTCTTGGGCTCCAATCACTATCATGGAAGTGGGCCTATGAAATCATGATTTTGGGTTTTCTACCATCCACCATGACAAGGAGGATGAGGCTTCTGCTATTGTTATTAATGTTTAGAGTGCATTACAAGTAGCATGATGCTATTAGCACCTTCTAATTGGCTACCATGCAAGCACATCCAACCATGAACTCTAAGTAGTCCTTGAGCTTCGCACTCCCTTCTCAAAATTGGAACATAGCCAATGGTCCCTTGATCTATGTCATCCAAAGTGGAAGGAAGTAAGAACTTGGCCACGTGCTTTCTGTGTGTTATCCCAAACACTACACATAGAGCAACATGATCCCGAAATAAGAGCAACCAGTTATCAGACATGAAGCTCCTTGTGGCACCTTACTATGAAAATGCCCTACCATATTATGTGTTTGCTACCTCGAGCACTGGACTTGGGAGAGCTACCACGCTTCATGCATCATAACATGGAGAACAAGAAACTACAAACTTTGCATATTTCTTGGACTCTAGGCATCCTCTTGGCTACCATGAAAATGAGATAGGGAGAAATAATTTTTCTCACCATTGTATGGACATGAGCATGAGCCATCGGTGTAGAGAGTACACACACGGAAGAAAAATGAAAAGAAGAGTGTACTCACAAAATGAAAAGAAGAGTGTAATCACAAAATGAAAGTGTGAGAGTCAAAAGTGACTAGACCATGAACTGGGAAAAATCATATGGATTAGAGTGAGCTTGCCAAGAGCATGGAGTAGGATCCTCAAGCTTTTAACCAAGTACAAATGGGGGGAGAGGCCCCCCTTATACAAAGTTAGAGGGAGCTCTCCAAAGTACATCATATGGAGGATAATTCTCCTTAAAGGAGAATGAATACATAGGTAGAAGCAAATGGCAAGGCACCCAAATACAAAGAGATATAATATAAAAGGAAAATGAACTTGAAATGGAGCGTCTCCTAGATACAAAATGGATGTTTACCCTCAAATTCTCAACACCCCCTCTGTAGCTCCATTTTGTAGAGTATGGAGGTTGCTAGGATATGAGAGAAAGGTCCACCATCAATATATAAGTAGCAGCATTGCGAGCACCAAAAAATAAGTATACATGTGGAAATAAATAGCCTCTGAGTGGGATCAACCATGTGTGATCACGAGTTACTCCATAAGATGTCCACTAGATGAAGCAAGCGGATTCTCCATAGGTGCATCACCAATGAGGTACAGGAATAGATCAAGATCTCACTGGATGAGATCGCCTCCATGCGAGATGGATAGGATGACTCCATGTGGTATGTGTGAACCTCCAAAACTTTGACAATATCCACCATGAGATGTGTATCTTGAAGAAGTAGGTGCTGCAAGAATGACATGTAAAGCATGAAGCATAAAATCATAATCACATGGTAGTACATGTGTATGCTTTAGTTCTCCATGTAATGTGAAAAGTCCTCATATGTGTTGGTAGGACCATGAAAGACTCCTCTAAACCAAGATGATGGCTCAGAAAAAGATCCAACTGAGTGAAGTATCCATGTAGATCCAAGAGTATCTTGTGGAGAATGGAAAGATGTTGGAATCCATGAATGAAACACTGTATGCTCAAAATGATGTAGTAGACAAGCTAAGTGGATTATTAAAGATATAAATGGAAAATGATGAGTCACTATTCTTGGAGTAAAGGCCAATTGAAGTTGAGGGGAAATGAAAACATTCAATGGTACACTGTGAGGTGTATCCATCTGAGGTGTAAACTAAGACTATATCTCTAAGTCCTAATGCTCCAAAATTGTATCGTGATCTTGATAATGTCATGTACAAATAGAGCATGCTTCATATAGTGTGACTGTCCGATAGTGGAATGGTCCCCCTATGAAGAGGAAATGGGAGGATCCAAATCCTAAGAAGAATCCAAAAGGAATGAATACTTAAAGTATTCATAAAAAGTGTAGCCTCTAATAACTATAACTGAGTGACTCTTAGGGTCATAAAGTTTGCATGTCTTTAGGCAATGGCTATAACCAATGAAAATGTATTTCTTAGGCCTATCATCATGAGGGCCTTGCACATAGGCATCACTACCAAAGAGTTTGAAATAGCTCACACTTGGTTTCTTTTGAAAGTAAGCCCCGAATGGAGTTTGATTCTTCAAAACATGTGAGAACTCTTTGTTAAGAATATGTATTGTTGTATGTATAGCTTCACCCCAAAACTTTTGTGGAAGTTTCTCTCGATGAAGCATAAGATTGGCCATCTAGATCACACTTTAAATCCTTTGTAGAGCAATACCTTTCTGAGTATCTTTCTTTGCTTGGTACTTAATATTGTGCTGCTTCACCAGGGATAGTGTATGCATAGGTCCACAAATATCCACTGGACTAATGCTAAGGGTTTAGGTCAGGAAATGGATGCTTCCATAAACAAAGGGGTAATTGTCTGCTTAGCACATGCTTGGAGGTTCAAATCCACTTGTGTGATCTTGGATGAACCCTTGACAAGATGACTTAAAGAGATCTTAGCTAAGTAAGAGGTGTGTTCAAATCTGAAATGCCATAAGCTAAAGCTTGAATCTTTGGCTATGAAACTTGAAAGCTTTTAGAGACCTTTGCCTTTGAATCCTTGAGCTATAAATTCTTTGGGTTCGGTCAATGACTTGATCTTTGTCATCACAAATTGCACTGTCATGTTGCACTTAGTAATGGACTTCATTGATAGAAGGTTCTTACAAAAGCTTGGTACATAAAGAACGTCTTTAAGTGACTTAGTCTCAAATTTGGAGTTAGTGACATGAGTTTTTACTCTTCCTTGGATCTCAACACACTTGTTATCTCCAAGATAAACTTGGCCTTTGTGCTCTTGAAAATCATGAAAGTCTTCTTTGTCATTGCATGCGTGATGAATCCCCACTCTCAAAAATCCATTCTTTGCTAGGAGTGGATGCGACAAGTGCCTTGTGTTCAATGGCAAGAAAAAGGTATTCACTTGTGTAGTGAGATTGTTGTTGTGTCTTTGCAGTAGACTTGGACTTGTCCTTGTTTTTCTTCTTGAAGCAATACCTTTCTATGTGTCCAAGCTTGCCACAAAATTTGCAAGTAAACTTCTTCTTTCCCATTTCCTTGAGTAATGACTTTTAGTCTTGTTGAAAGTTGCTTTGGCCTTCATAGCATTTTCTTGTGTAGCTTGAGTTTTTTCCTAGAGTCATGGAGAAGCAATAGTCATCTTATTTCTTCCCAAGTGAGTTCTTGACCCCTGTTGTAAAGAGTGTTCACAAAAGTTTCATAGGCTCTAGGAAGGTTTTTAAGCAATCTAATGGCCATGTCTTCACTTATGATCTTTTGTCCACAAAGTGCTAACTTGTTTGATAATCTTCACATTGTGAAATCACCTTTGTGATGGTTTCTTGAGGATGAATAGAAAGATTGTGGAACTTGGACTCTAAAGCATAAATCTTTGAAGGAGTTTTATCTTCATATAGACTTGCTAGTGTGTCCCAAGCTTCTTTGTAAGTCTTAGAGGTAGTGACACGACTGTTTGTTAATTCATCACATGTTAGAAGAATTCAAACTAATGCTCTTTTGTCCTTGACATTTCAAATATTCCAAGATTCTACATCTTTGACCCTATTTGGTTCAGGCTCCAACCCATCTATAACTCATGGAGAAGATTTATGTACATGTATGCATGCATGATATCTTTCCATAGATTATAGTTCTAGCCATCTAAGCGTCCTTCCTTAGACATACAAATGGGCATAAGAGAGGTTAAATATCCTATCGTGGACAAGGAACTTGCTTTTTTCTTTGACATTGTAAAACTTGGGGTAGGGGGGGCTTATACTAGCCCTCGAAAAAATGGAAAGCCTTGGGAGAGGGGGGTTTAGAGTAGCATTGGCACCAAATGCAAGATGATTCAATGTAGAGAGAGGGCTGAGAGTAGGCTCATGCACACCAAGATAGCCTTAGAGTAGGGTTAGGAACTTGAGAAAGTTTGTGGGGGGCTTAAAACTAGCCTCCAACCCACAAATGCACACACATGAAGTTCTTTTATTCTAGATGTTATGAAAGGGGTACTTAGTGCCAAAGTGTGCCATATGATAGTTGAAACCCTCTGAGGAAATACAAACATACCCCTTACAAAGTGGCCAGTTGAGTACTTGGAGTGTCAAATGGTGTTTCAAAGTTGGGGTGTGGTACCCTAAAAAATAAGCCCCTTAGTGAGGGTTACAAAGTTGGGCAAAGGGTGCCACTAAATGTGCTCAAAATATCACAATAAGGCCTTGATTTTGTATGCTTGGAGTGTCCAAAATATTGCAAAAAATGAATACAAAGGTTGAGGCCTTAGGAAAAATTATGCATGGATTATGGATTACAATCGTAGTCACTCAGTGCGAAATAAGGTATTATAGGAGCAAAGTCCTATGTGACTTAAAGTTGAGATTTCTTTTAGAAGAGTATGAATGAGCCCATTATATGCTTGATATTCCCAATCAAAATTTGAGATTAAGGTATTATAGGAGCAAAGTCCTATGTGACTTAAAGTTGAGATTTCTTTTAGAAGAGTATGAATGAGCCCATTATATGCTTGATATTCACCCTCAGTTAGGTGAAAATCCCCATAAAAGAATTCCAAAATTTTTTCCAAGTAAATTGACGAGAGAGATCACTTGGAAAAAAAGACATTAGACATCATTGATGATGTCATAGGTTAAGTGGCTTCTCCCAAGTGATTGGCTGGTTGAAGAATTAGCCTTGCAAATCACATGGAAATAAGTGATGCCACTATCCTAAGGCAAGGCAGCATACCAAAGAGAGAATTAATTGTTGAGAAAATGAGTTTGTATCTTCAGTGTTGTGATTACTTTTTTTGGTGGTGCTTTTGGAGGTGATGATGGTGCTTGTGGCAGTGGTTTTTGGTGGTGAAGTTTTCATCATCATCATCTTCATGTTGTGACAGCATTTTGAATGCTATTTACCCTCCCACCCACCCCTTTCTACTGATCTTTCCCACCCTCACATCCTTGCTCTTGGTGATTATGGACATGTTTCATGGTCTTACAATATTATTTATGGTACTTATGATGCATTCCCACATTATATAGTGCTTATAACCACTCTTTAGCATTCATATTGGTGACATTGTTCAAGAGCTTTTTGAGTCATCTCAAGTTTGTGAAGTGTCAAGAAACACTTTTGTGAATCCACATTAACTTGTGGCATATCTTGCTTCACTTCATACACGTACTATTCAATCTATTCAAAGGCCTAACTCAAGTACCTATAACTGTTGCTACCTTTATCGTAAGCTACAATGCTTCACCCTAGTTTTGTTTGTATGTTCAAAGGTCCTTATATCTGAGGAATGGAGCCTATGAAGGCACTGTGGGTTCTCTACTCACTGTTAATTGATTCAATATTGGAATGTCATCATCCTTGCTATCAGTTACTATAACAATTGGAATCCTTATCTTGAATGTCTACACTCAATGAGATGATTAGTGGTGTGCTAGTGTGTGTGAATTGAGTACTCTATGGCACATGCATAGAGAGACACAGAAGATCAACCATAGAGCCATAAACTCATATTATTTTCGTATTGTCACTGCTGCTCTCATCTTTGGTGTTTTTTTGGAGCTGCTATTCTTGTTGGTGGCATATTGAGCATTAATTTTTTCTAAATCAAAGATCTGTCTATGATCATTACTTCTACCTGAATCACAGATCCGAACCACTGTGAGATATGGAGAGTAATGCAATTGGTAAAAGCACAAAACATGCATTAGCTATGGATCATTCTAGAGGCTCCTCAATTTAGTGATAAGATAAATCCCATTATGATTACTCTATAAAATTGGAGTAGCTTGGTTACTCTCTATTCCATCATTCTATGTGGACAAAGCGATAGAAACTTTGATCAATAGTACTACACTTAAGGAAAGTCACGCATGAACTTCCTTGTAGATAGTCCTTTGTGCCATCCTTCTGTAGATAGTTCTCTTACTACCTATTGAGATCCACAAGATTTGGAAGAAGCCGGCTACGTGCATATGATGAGGTTCAAGAGAGAAGTAGTGTGGCTAGTAGCATTGAAGTTGGACAAATCCAAAGCTTGCACCAATTTTATTTCAAATCCTCTCTAACAGAATTAGAGATAGGTGATCCTCGCCTCTGTGTTGTATGCACCTTCACAAAATCCTCTAGAGAGTAAGCCAAGATGAGTAAAAGCCAGGTTTGGGTTGATACGTTTGGGTTCACCAACATATGGGTATAGACCACTGGCATCTCAAAGATTGTTTGTCCTATGTGTTTGCCTCTTGCTAACTTCTAGTATGCTGAATCGCTCTTCATCTTTGGTGGTACTTTGAGAATCTCTTGAAATGTACTCTTTTCAAGAGGTGTGAGCATTCATGCCAAGATGATAAAATTGAATGCATGTTAATGGGGAAACGTAAGCCTTTTGGGATCTAATTGTATGGCTTGGCATGATTCCATTGAATCATTCACTTGTCCTAATCCTAATTGGTGCACCCATTCATGTTTTAATAATTTGGAGAGAGAATGTGTTGAATATTGCAATAAATATTTTTGCGTATATCCATATAAGATGCACATTCTTATTAAACATTGCATGATAAGCTTGGCTATTTTCACACCAAAGTTACGGATTTTTATAACTATCGGGGCTCTGCTTTTTCTCCCACTTATTCTAATATTGATGTATTGCTCAATATGTCGATAATGGATGGTGCATTTATGCGTGCATGCTTGTATCATGCAAAATAGTCCTTACTTTCTCATGATACACATAAGTGTCCTTGTCATGACAAGACCGTAGTTAATGAAAAAAAAATGCATTAACTTTTTGAATTCTCTGTTGGAGTTAGACGTCTGCGGAAGCACACAAACAACATGAGGAAGAAGAAGAAGCTTGGAGCACAACGCACAATACTGAATGTACTACTAGAGAATGTACAAAGATAAGTAGCCCATTAGGGTAATAGGCGTATATACAAACCATGGGAAAAAACCTCCTAAAGAGGGAAAAAAGTGCCCCGGCAGTTCTAGTGTGTTCACACACATCACTACTTAAATATATCAACAAATCCTTCCTTGGAGTGATGTGGTGAACAAGGAGCTGGAACTCATGTATAAGGAAGTGCTAAACTATGTGGAATAGCATCGCTTACACGATGATCTGTTGACGAACAAAAATTAAAACGTTGGACGCTTTTCGATTGGCATTTTCATGCATCCGATCGAAGAGCTCTCCAACGTTCGCAATTGCGCTACGCTTACTCGATATAAGGGTGAAGAAGGTAAAATCCCAAAAAAGGTATTGAGACATTTTCCATTGGCTCCACGGATTAGACATATGTTTCAAAGCCCCGAATTATCAAAGCTTTTGACTTGGGGACATGATCACAAAAGTAATGATGGAATAATCAGAATTCCTCATGATAGTGTTGCTTTTCAGCATATTGATTCTACATGGCCTGAATTTGCACAAAATCCACAGAATCTAAAGTTAGGAGCTGCATTAGATGGGGTTAATCCATTCTCCATGAAATCTAGTAAATGGTCAACATGGCCAGTGGTAGTCATAAACTACAATCTTTCGCCATATCTTAGCATTAAAAAGGAACATTTAATGCTTTCACTTTCAATTCCAGGCAAAAGACAAGTTAAAGATATGAATGTATATCTTGCTCCTCTCATTGACGATCTTCAAGAGCTATGGAGAGGTATTAATGTCATTGATGTATCGAAAAGCATCAATGAAAGTCATATTACGGTTCGTGGTATTGTGGCTTGGACTATTCACGATTTTCCTGGATATGACGTTTGTTCAGGTATTGATGTAATTTTTTTATTCAATATGCATGTAAATAAATATGATTTAATCTAATTATATTTTTATCATTTTCCATGATGCAGGAATATCTACTAAGGGTTATAAAGCTTTTCCATATTGTGGTGATTGGTTGAGATCAATCTATAGTAAGAATCTCAACAAAATTTTTATCTTCGACATCAACGATTCTTACCTGATGATCATCCATTAAGATCTAAAAGAGAAGCGATACATTTTAATGGAAAGCTTGAAACAGGCCAGTATCGAAAACCTATGATGCCTATGGATTGGTATAAAAAATGGACAGATGGACCTCTGATAGATCCAGAAGCAGAAATCTTCAGATAGACATCGACAAAAAACGACTTATGCATCTGCTCCTTGGGTACTTACAACAAAAGAGATACAAACTATCAACAATAGAATTCAATTGATTAAGACTCCTACAGGATATGGAGCATCGTTTCAAAACATGTTTACTATGGATGATAAGAGCTTATCTGGGTTAAAGACCCATGACTGGCATAACTTTTTGAAACATATTTTACCTTCGGTTATCGATGGATGTACAACGAAAGGAGTACGAGATGTGATCTATCATCTTGGATCACTTATAAGGTAATTATGATACTTTTATATTTAACATGTATGAATATTGGATATCTTTTATTTTTTAATTAACTTCTTTATAATTGTTTTTATGATTTGTATAGGTGGATTACATTCAAAGAGATCGAAAAAAATTCGATCCCACAAAAAAAAACGTGAATGCAAAGAGCTACTATGTTTGATGGAAAAAGAACTTCCTACTTCGCTTTTTGATATTCAGGTTCATTTATTAGTCCATCTTGTAGATGAGATAGAGATTGCTGGTGTTGTCAACACTCGATGGATGTTTTGGGTCGAGCGATTTATGGGAATACTAAAAGGTTATGTGCGACAAAGAGCAAAACCAGAAGGATCCATGGCAAAGGGTTGGATGCTTGAAGAGTGCATGTATTACGTTAGTGAGTACCTTGAAAGAGTTCATGAAGAAGCTCCACGTGCATGGACCAATGAGTCTTCTTCAAAAATAACAGATGAGGTATTATCAGGTAAGGGGGTTCCATTCTTATTTACATTTCAAGAAAAAAATGATGTTTCTACTGTTGTAGCATATAATAGCGAATGCATGCAAGCATTCCTTAGCGAGTACGAGGAACTTCAAAGTCTCTGAAGTAAAAGGCGAAAAAACAAAAGATCTAGACGTGATCTCGATAATAATGAGATTACAGATATACCTTCTTTCAGGGATTGGCTATATAGTCGTTTGCAACGCGCCAACACAAATAATGAAGAAATCTCCGATGAGCAAAGAGAGGTAATGATAGGTTGTGAATGAAAGGTAATTTTATTAAAATAATATTTTATTTTTTTCATATATGTATGGTAGTTTCTATTTACCAATTGAATTTATTTTGCAGGCTCGAATGTTCACTAATATGTGGGCTTTTGGACAACATATTAGAATCAAAGCCATTGATTCTTTACGTAAAACAGAGGATTCTAGTATTGTTGCTTGTTTCAAGCAACTATCACGTGCTAGCTCAAAAGACACGAACCTTATAGATAGAGAATTTGGTTACGTAGGAACTATTGTTGGTATCTACGAAATTTCATTTCGTACATTCAAACAGGTAGAAAAAAGTTTATATATTTTTTTAAGAGTTAGTTATTTTTTTAAGCACCTAATAATGGGACGTTTTTGTTGTTATATATTTTGATAGGTCATTTTGAAGGTTGATTGGTATCGAGCGGAGTATAAAGGTAGTAATTCTATAATAAGAAAGGAATTATCTGGGTTTTGGGTAATTGATTCTTCCAAGGTAATGCGATCTACTAAAGAACCATATATTCTTCCTAGGCATATTGAAAAAGTATTTTTTTATAAAAACCCAGATGCTCATCCTTGGTGGAAAGTCATTCATGTGCAACCTAGAGGTAGGTCATTGTTTGAACAGTTTATTGTTAAAGAGATTGAAGAAAGTCCTCTTGATGATTCAACATCAAATACTGATACATCAACATCTGGAATAGAAATTAGAATCATTATACGTGATAATGATACTAATCTTTTTGATGAAGAGGATAATTCTCTACATGCTGATTCTACTGATGAGGAAGAGGAATTACCAAAAATAGATATTAATCCATCAATAGATGATGTGATTCATGAGAACATAGATTTAACAATAGAAGAAATAAATGAAATCAATAAGGATAATGAAGATGAGACTATATTGATGTCTTACCAAAATGATGACAATAATGAAAACATATGAGCAGATTAGATAGTTAATTCTACTCTAGTTATCGATCAATAACTTGAAGCTTCTGAATGGATATCAGATAATAGGTTTTTTTTATTAACTTGAATAACGATGAATCCTACTAGAGAGATGAAATCATGTTCTTCGAAGTTAGAACATGAAGCTCGGGGGTATGCCTAATTATTTTATATATAGCTTTATCTTCGAGGAGTAAATTTTTATCATGTATGTATGCATATGTGTGTGTATTCATGTGTATTATATGTATACATATGTTAGTATGCATATATATGTATTTCGTGTATATGTATGTGTTTGCATGTGTGTGATATATGTATACATGTGTTAAATATGCATATGTGTATATATGCATATGCATTTATATAAAATATTCATGTATTCATGTAATATATGCAAGTGTTTATAATTGTGTACATGTATATATGTATATGTGTCTATGTGTAAATATGTACATGTAAATATGTATGCATGTATATATATGTTTATGTGTGCATGTAGGCATGTACATGTATGTGTAAATATGTACATGTAAATATGTTAGTATGTATATATATATTTATGTGTGCATTTAGGCATGTATGTGTGATGCATAATATATCTACTCCATTTTATATTTATGTATCCTATCTACATGATGTGTATATATCTTTACATATATTATGATCCTCGTTGATTCGAGTAGCTATATACAGAGGCATAAGGTTGGGAGGAGAGACATCTCTGTAGTAGGACGTTGGAGGTGTACATATACTTCAAACATATGGCTAAAAGGTTGAATTAGAGTTTTTAAATTAGGAATTTCAAAACCCTAATATCGAGATTAGTGTTCTCTCTCTCTCTCTCATATACATACATACCGTGCATTGTCGCGACGATGAGCCATAAGTGTCCATATCTCTTTTAAACACCACTTAAGCGACCACCCTGTCCCAAACTCTGTCTCAAGTGAATTGAGCACGTATTTTTTATCCTTCTCATCATGCTCACTACAAAAATAAAAAACATAATGTAAATAAAACATAAGATATATATTTCAATTTATATGTAAAACTTTTACTTACTTCCACGGTAAGTGGACAAAGTGCAGGTAAGAGTCGCATAGTGCCCGCATTCTTCTCTTGAACTCCAATCCATTCCCTATGTATACAATGTTCCCCTGTGGCTCTATGTCGCACTCTAGTCCTAAGGTGCCTATGCATGTCCTCATAGGCAACGTCTCTGCTCTGCTATCACGTGCTGGAGGTGGTATAGGTGTCCTGAAAATAGATAGATAGAAATAAATAAAAATATGTGTTATAATATCATTAAAAAAGTTTATGAAAAAAAACATACCTATGAGCAGATAGCTCTCTTCCTGCGTGTGGAGCCGCAAAAGAGCCCTCGTCTGATTGCGTAAGCATCTGGATTGCATAATCCAGCTCCTCATCAGACATCTCTGCGTAATCACGCATTATGGCCCCTAGAGTATCAAACGGAACTCTTGCTCTCATAAGACTTTTTATGAGAGTGAGTTTTGCCTTTCTCTCTCTACCTAACATATAAAACAAAATGGTTAGAAATCAACATATATACGTGTACATATGTAAGTGTGTATGCATTACGTATGTGTACGTATGCATGTGTGTGTGTATGTATGTGTGTGTATATGTGTGTATGCATGTGTATGTGTGTGCATGCATCATTACGTGTATATGTGTCTATGTGTCTATGTGTGTGTGTATGTATGTGTATATGTGTGTGTGTATGTATGCATGTATGTATGTATGTATGCATATGCATATGCATTATGTATGTATATATATGCATGTATGTGTATGTGTGAGTATGTCTCTCTTTGTGTGTGTATGCATATATGTGTGTATGTATGCATATATGTGTGTGTGTGTGTATGTGTTTGTATGTGTGTATGTGTTTGTATGTGTGTATGCATCATTATGTGTATATGTGTCTATGTGTGTGTATATGTGTGTGTGTATGCATGTGTATATGTGTGTGTGTATGTATGCATGTATGTATGTATGTGTGTATGTATGCATATGCATATGCATATGTATGTATATATATGCATGTATGTGTATGTGTGAGTATGTCTCTCTATGTGTGTGTATGCATATATGTGTGTATGTATGCATATATGTGTGTATGTGTGTATGTGTGTGTGTATATGTGTTTGTATGTGTGTATGCATGTGTATGTGTGTGTATGCATCATTATGTGTGTAAGTGTCTATGTGTGTTTGTGTGTGTGTATATGTGTGTGTGTGTCTATGTGTATGTGTGTGTGTCTATGAGTGTGTATGTGTTTATGTGTATGTATGTATCTATGTGTGTGTATGTGTCTATGTGTGTATGTGTATGCATGTATGTATGCATATGTGTGTGTATGCATGTGTATGTGTGTGTATGCATCATTATGTGTGTATGTGTGTATGTATATGTGTGTGTTGTCTATGTGTATGTGTGTGTGTCTATGAGTGTGTATGTGTTTATGTATATGTATGTATCTATGTGTGTGTATGTGTGTATGTGTATGCATGTATGTATGCATATGTGTGTGTATGCATATGTATGTGTGTGTATGCATCATTATGTGTGTCTATGTATGCATGTGTATGTGTGTATGCATCATTATGTGTGTATGTGTCTATGTGTGTGTATATGTGTTTGTATGTGTGTATGCATGTGTATGTGTGTGTATGCATCATTATGTGTGTAAGTGTCTATGTGTGTTTGTGTGTGTGTATATGTGTGTGTGTGTCTATGTGTATGTGTGTGTGTCTATGAGTGTGTATGTGTTTATGTGTATGTATGTATCTATGTGTGTGTATGTGTGTATGTGTGTATGTGTGTATGTGTATGCATGTTTGTATGCATATATGTGTGTATGCATGTGTATGTGTGTGTATGCATCATTATGTGTGTATGTGTGTATGTATATGTGTGTGTTGTCTATGTGTATGTGTGTGTGTCTATGAGTGTGTATGTGTTTATGTATATGTATATATCTATGTGTGTGTATGTGTATGCATGTATGTATGCATATGTGTGTGTATGCATATGTATGTGTGTGTATGCATCATTATGTGTGTCTATGTATGCATGTATATGTGTGTATGCATCATTACGTGTGTATGTGTCTATGTGTGTGTATATGTGTTTGTATGTGTGCATGCATGTGTATGTGTGTGTATGCATCATTATGTGTGTAAGTGTCTATGTGTGTTTGTGTGTGTGTATGTGTGTGTGTGTGTCTATGTGTATGTGTGTGTGTCTATGAGTGTGTATGTGTTTATGTGTATGTATGTATCTATGTGTGTGTATGTGTCTATGCGTGTATTTGTATGCATGTATGTATGCATATATGTGTGTATGCATGTGTATGTGTGTGTATGCATCATTATGTGTGTATGTGTGTATGTGTGTATGTATATGTGTGTGTTGTCTATGTGTATGTGTGTGTGTCTATGAGTGTGTATGTGTTTATGTATATGTATGTATCTATGTGTGTGTATGTGTCTATGAGTGTATGTTTATGCATGTATGTATGCATATGTGTGTGTATGCATATGTATGTGTGTGTATGCATTATTATGTGTGTCTATGTATGCATGTGTATGTGTGTGTATGCATCATTACATGTGTATGTGTGTGTGTATATGTGTTTGTATGTGTGTATGCATCATTATGTGTGTAAGTGTCTATGTGTGTTTGTGTGTGTGTATATGTGTGTGTGTCTATGTGTATGTGTGTGTGTCTATGAGTGTGTATGTGTTTATGTGTATGTATGTATCTATGTGTGTGTATGTGTCTATGTGTGTATGTGTATGCATGTTTGTATGCATATATGTGTGTATGCATGTGTATGTGTGTGTATGCATCATTATGTGTGTATGTGTGTATATGTGTATGTGTGTATGTATATGTGTGTGTTGTCTATGTGTATGTGTGTGTGTCTATGAATGTGTATGTGTTTATGTATATGTATATATCTATGTGTGTGTATGTGTATGCATGTATGTATGCATATGTGTGTGTATCCATATGTATGTGTGTGTATGCATCATTATGTGTGTCTATGTATGCATGTGTATGTGTGTATGCATCATTACGTGTGTATGTGTGTATGTGTGTATGTGTGTGTATATGTGTTTGTATGTGTTTATGCATGTGTATGTGTGTGTATGCATCATTATGTGTGTAAATTTCTATGTGTGTTTGTGTGTGTATGTGTGTGTGTGTCTATGTGTATGTGTGTGTGTCTATGAGTGTGTATGTGTTTATGTGTATGTATGTATCTATGTGTGTGTATGTGTCTATGTGTGTATTTGTATGCATGTATGCATGCATATATGTGTGTATGTATGTGTATGTGTGTGTATGCATCATTATGTGTGTATGTGTGTATGTGTGTATGTATATGTGTGTGTTGTCTATGTGTATGTGTGTGTGTCTATGAGTGTGTATCTGTTTATGTATATGTATGTATCTATCTATGTGTGTGTATGTGTCCATGTGTGTATGTTTATGCATGTATGTATGCATATGTGTGTGTATGCATATGTATGTGTGTGTATGCATTATTATGTGTGTCTATGTATGCATGTGTATGTGGGTGTATGCATCATTACGTGTGTATGTGTCTATGTGTGTATGTGTGTATGTGTGTATGTGTGTATGTGTGTGTGTATATGTGTTTGTATGTGTGTATGCATCATTATGTGTGTAAGTGTCTATGTGTGTTTGTGTGTGTGTATATGTGTGTGTGTGTGTCTATGTGTATGTGTGTGTGTCTATGAGTGTGTATGTGTTTATGTGTATGTATGTATCTATGTGTGTGTATGTGTCTATGTGTGTATGTGTATGCATGTATGTATGCATGTGTATGTGTATGCATGTGTATGTGTGTGTATGCATCATTATGTGTGTATGTGTGTATGTATATGTGTGTGTTGTCTATGTGTATGTGTGTGTGTCTATGAGTGTGTATGTGTTTATGTATATGTATGTATCTATGTGTGTGTATGTGTGTATGTGTGTATGTGTATACATGTATGTATGCATATGTGTGTGTATGCATATGTATGTGTGTGTATGCATCATTATGTGTTTCTATGTATGCATGTGTATGTGTGTGTATGCATCATTACGTGTGTATGTGTCTATGTGTGTCTGTCTGTGTGTAAATGTGTTTGTATGTGTGTATGCATCATTATGTGTGTAAGTGTCTATGTGTGTTTGTGTGTGTGTATATGTGTGTGTGTGTCTATGTGTATGTGTGTGTGTCTATGAGTGTGTATGTGTTTATGTGTATGTATGTATCTATGTGTGTGTATGTGTCTATGTGTATGCATGTATGTATGCATACGTGTGTGTATGCATGTGTATGCATGTGTATGCATCATTATGTGTGTATGTGTCTATGTGTGTATGTATATGTGTGTGTTGTCTATGTGTATGTGTGTGTGTCTATGAGTGTGTATTTGTTTATGTATATGTATGTATCTATGTGTGTGTATGTGTCTATGTGTGTATGTGTATGCATGTATGTATGCATATGTGTGTGTATGCATATGTATGTGTGTGTATGCATCATTATGTGTGTCTATGTATGCATGTGTATGTGTGTATGCATCATTACATGTGTATGTGTCTATGTGTGTAAGTGTGTGTGTATATGTGTTTGTATGTGTGTATGCATGTGTATGTGTGTGTATGCATCATATGTGTGTAAGTGTCTATGTGTGTTTGTGTGTGTGTATATGTGTGTGTGTGTCTATGTGTATGTGTATGTGTCTATGAGTGAGTATGTGTTTATGTGTATGTATGTATCTATGTGTGTGTATGTGTGTATGTGTGTATGTGTATGCATGTATGTATGCATATGTGTGTGTATGTGTGTGTATGCATCATTATGTGTGTATGTGTGTTTGTGTGTGTGTATATGTGTGTGTGTATGTGTCTATGTGTATGTGTGTGTGTGTGTCTATGAGTGTTTATGTGTTTATGTGTATGTATGTATCTATGTGTGTGTATGTGTCTATGTGTGTATGTGTATGCATGTATGTATGCATATGTGTGTGTATGCATATGTATGTGTGTGTATGCATCATTATGTGTGTCTATGTATGCATGTGTATGTGTGTTTGCATCATTACGTGTATGTGTCTATGTGTGTATGTGTGTGTGTATATGTGTGTGTCTATGTGTATGTGTGTGTGTCTATGAGTGTGTATGTGTTTATGGGTATGTATATATCTATGTGTGTGTATGCATGTATGTATGCATATGTGTATGTATGCATCATTATGTGTGTATGTGTCTATGTGTGTATGTGTGTGTATGCATTATGTGTGTGTATGTAAGCATGCGCATTATGTATGCATATAAGTATGTATGTATGCATATAAGTGTGTGTATGCATATAACTGTGTGTATTATGTATGCATATAAGTGTGTGTATGTGTATATGTGTGTGTATGTGTCTATGTGGGTATGTGTCTATGTGGGTATGTGTCTATGTGTGTATGTATGCATATATGTGTATGTGTGTGTATGCATTATGTATGCATATGTGTGTGTATGCATTATGTATATGTATGTATGCATGTGCATTATGTATGGATATGCATTATGTATGTGTATGTATGCATATGTGTGTGTATGCATGTAAGTATGTATGTATGTACACATATGCATATGTATGCATGTAAGTATGCATGGATGTACGCATATGCATATGCATTATGTATGCATGTATGTGTATGTGTGTGCATGTCTCTCTATGTGTGTGTGTATGCATATATGTGTGTGTATGTGTGTGTGTGTATGTGTGTGTGTGTATGTGTCTATGTATGTGTGTATGTGTGTGTATATGTATGTGTATATGTGTGTGCATGTGTATGCATTATGTGTGCATGTGTGTATGCAACCTTATTTGTGTATGTGTGTGTATTTGTGTGTATGTGTGTGTGTGTCTATGTGTACGTGTGTGTGTGTGTGTCTATGTGTGTGTGTACATATGCATGTGTGTGTGTGTGTGCACATACGTGCTTGGTGTTCGTTTGTGCAGCCCTCTCCCTCGCTCTCTCTCTCTCTCTCTCTCTCTCTCTCTCTCTCTCTCTCTCTCTCGGTCTCTTCTTGCTCGCGTTCAAGTCCCGGCACAAATGTGCTGGGAGAAATCAAATTTTTCTTTTTACATTCCAGAGCGTCGCATATGCGATGCTCTACAGTTTGCCAACATCGCTAGATGCGTTGCTAGGGAGAGACGGTATTAACGACGCTATTTCATGAGCGTCGCATAAGCGACGCTAGCATCACTTATGCGACGGGAGTCGGGGAACAAAAAATCCTAATTTCTATTGTCGCTTGTGCGACGACTTCATCGCATAAGCGATGAATCCCGTTTTTTTTCTAAATCGGGGGCGTTGCTATGCCCCCCTTTTTCTTGTAGTGAAATTTTGCCATGTAAAAAAGAGGTGGAGGTGGTGCCCAATTTTATGGAGAGGGATGGAGTAGACACCCAAGTGGTGGAGATGGGTGGAGTACGCATCCAAGTGGTGGAGAGGGGTGCAATAGATGCCCAAGTGGTGGGGATGGGTGGAGTAGGTGCCCAAGTGGTGTAGTAGCCCACAATTTTCTCATATCTCAAATAAGGGCTCCATGTCACCTAGGATAGTCATGATGCATCCTCCACATGGTGCCTTAAATAAATGGCCTTCAATTGGTAATGCCTCATCAGTAATGCTTTACTTCCAAGACTTTTAATAGTACGTCACTCCTTTGCTTCATTCGTTGGTATGTTCATAGGCCTTGAGCCTTCGCATCATTCATTTGTATGCTTCTCCAATATCCCTTTCTTCAATCTTGATTCCAACCTTAGGACCCAAGGGCTAGGGGTTGTTGAAGGGTGGGCCCCCCATGCCGTTCAGGGCAGGGGGTTGCCCAATGGGTGCTCCCCAAGCCCCTTAGGAAGAGGGGCTGCCCAATGGATGGCTCCAAACCCTTTAGGGCAAGATATTGCCCAATGGGTGGCCCCCAAGACCCAAGGACCCTTAGAAAGTGCTCCACTGAAAGTGTTCAAGATAATGCCCAAGCAAGATACTTTAAACATGCCCCAAGGACTCCTACCATAGCTCAAAAAAGCTTCCAATGAAAACAAGTTTATATGAAGATTTAGCCCTTGGTTCTAAGGAAAAAAAAGAAAACCATGTCCTAGCTTTTTTATTCCAAAGAGCACTATTATCATATCCCAAGAATGAATTTATCTTTTGTCACACCCCATACCCCCCCAATCAAGCCCTTGCACTCTCCCTGTGCAATTTCTCCTTTATTTGCTTATTCAAACAATTAAAGTATGAAAATGAAATGAATTGAGCTATGATATGTACAGTGAGTGAATTCCTTATTGCGTGATTCAATTCAGAGATCCCTTGTATACTTCATTAGCCTTTAGATACCTGTCATGCATCAATTTGTGCTCCTCTTGCTTTACCTATAGTCTCCACATAGCTACTTCCTTGCATCCTTCTAGTGCTACTAGTATCCTAATGTGAGGCTCAATTCCAATAGTTTTGTTGTCGATTTCTTTCTTGATGATGAATTCAAAAGGGGAAAATGCCTCCTTACCATAAAGCAAGAGGAATGGACTCTCGCAAATGGTGCCTCTTCTTGTAGTATGAAAGATCCATATTGCAATAATAAGATCTTGTGGCCAAGAGTTGTGGTGGTCAAAAGCCAATTTGTGCAGTAGTCCAATCAAAATCTTGTAAGTCCAATCAAAATCTTGTAAGAACTTTCTGCTTGCCCATTTGCTCTGGGATAATGTGCACATGAACTTTTGTGGAAAATGTTGTACCTATAAAAAATGGATTGTAGCAAGTGATTTACAAAAATATGTGCCCTTGTGACTAGTAACTTGTAATGGGAAACCAAATCATGAAAAAATATGTTTGTATATAAACTTGGCCACTCTCATGGTAGTGCAATCAATAGTAGCCTTAGCTTCTACACTTAGTGGAATAACATGTGGCCATGAAATATACTTTTTACCACTAGGTTGACTAGTTGGACTGAGGGTCCAATGAAATCAAGACCCCACCATTCAAAAGGCTGCCATCTAGTTTAAATGAATAATAGCTGAAAATTTAGCCTAGTTGGCCTATAGGAGCACATCTCTGACAAATGTCACATTCTTTGGAAAATCTGATAACATCCTTGTAAATATGAGGCCATCATAATGCTTGCTAGAAGATTTTGTGTGCCAAGTCCTTTCCTTTGAGATGCCCTTCACAGTGTGCTCCTTCAAGTAAGAAATTTAGTTCTTATGGATAAACACAATTTAAAAAATACCATCTTTGCAATATTTACACAATTGACCATTTATGAGTGAAAATGCTTTGGGCTTAAACAATAATTTCCTCTTCTCTAATGGAGTCATGTTGAGAAGAAATTTTCTATAAGTAATTGCAAAATTTCATCAGACCAATCAATTTGAGCCTCTAGAAGGAAGAGTCCACTATCCATAGGATCGTCATTAATACTTGTTGGCCTTTTGCTCATGGCTGTCCTTTACACCTAGTTTGCCATGTAGTGCTCTTTCCCTGGCTTAATGTGAAACTCAAAGTCATATTCTTGAAATAACAATAATCACCACAAAACCTTCTAGCTGCTCTAGGCTTAATATTAGTAAAATACTATAGAGGTTGATGATCAGAAATTACAATGCAATGTACACCTAGAAGATAATGTCGAAACTTTTGAAGTGGAAAAAAAAAGCCAAACCTTCTCTTTCTGTAGTACTATAATTTCTCTCTACTTTTTTTAAGCAATCTTATTGAAAAGCAATAGGTTGGTCTACCGTGTGTGTGGATGGCTGTGCTAAGAGTGCTCCAACTACATGAAGACTGGCATCCTTATGCACATGGAACTCAAGTGACCAATTAGGAAGAGTTAAGAGTGGCACAATACATCACCTTAGTTTTAGCTCGCTAAATGCTTTTTTTGCTTCATGACTCCAAGAGAAAGGGATCTTCTTACTAGCAAGCCTTGATAGAGGCTTACCTATCTCTGAGTATATTCATATAAATCTTCTATGGTACCTTGCATGGCCTAGAAAACTTGCACTTCTATAGGATTCCATGGAATGAGCCTGGAAAGAATGGTAGTTACTTTAGCCTGATCAACAATTCTCCTTTTGAACGAAACAATGTGACCAAGAAGAGTGCCTTTGGTGACAAAAAATGAACATTTAGCAAGGTTAAACTTCAAGCTTGTCTGGAGACATTGCTCAAAGATTTCCTTCAAATTTTCCAAATATTGATGAAAATCTTGGGCCACTGCTTTTCTATCTATACCTAAGAATACTGAAAATTCATCCATGAAAATGGCAAGAAATATCGTTAACTATTTTTCGATTATCAAATACATTGTCTATTAAATGAAGCAGGTGCATTTTTGGGACCAAAAGCCATGCACGTGTAGAATAAGAATATTATTGTAGCCATTGAATACATCAAGAAAATTGTACAGTGTGTCTGGCTACTTATTCTAGTACCTTCTTTGTGAAGGGTTGAGGGAAACTGTTATGAATTATGGATTGTGTTGTATAAAGAATTATTGGAGTGAGATTTATTAATTTATTAGTGTTTTGGATTTTTTGATATAACAACTGAAGGTTTGTGAGGGCATGAAAGGGTGGACATCAATAATCGAATTTATATAGTTTGTAAATAAACCCACGTAGAGGGTTCTATTTTTAGAAATAGTTAAAAGTAGTGGTTAGGATAAGCATCATTCTAGACCATGATTTCTATTAATAAAAGCAAAGGCTCTCCACAAAAGAGACGAACATTTAATTTCATACATGCTTTTTCAAGTCGCCTCATTGTAGCTATTATTTTTGACATAATGAAAAATCTTATAAATGCATGCACTCTATGGACTGTTGAAATAGAGTGTGTGGGGGGAGATTGCACCCAATCCCATGTTCTATCTCATCTCTTCACATATCTATTTTTTTGTGTGTTTTCAACACCCTTATCCTCTGTGTGATCATGAATTAAGATCCTTGTAACAGTGGTATCAGAGCTCTATGCGAATCACTATTGAGGGGTCAGTTTCCATTCATTTTGATGTTCGATCTTTCTTCTGCTTTCTATTTTCATTTCTGTTTCTGATTTTGATTCCGATCTTTGTCCCTATCTCAGTTTTAGTTTTAGTTTCGGCTTCGTTTTCGATTTCTATTGTAGTTCCAATTCCTGAACCTGAACCTAATCCTACATTTACACCTATGTTTACATCTACATTTACACCTATGTTTACACTTATGCTTACACCTACATTTACACCTACGTTTACACCTACATTTACACCTACGTTTACACCTACGTTTACACCTACGTTTACACCTACGTTTACACCTACGTTTACACCTACGTTTACACCTACGTTTACACCTACGTTTACACCTACGTTTACACCTACGTTTACACCTACGTTTACACCTACGTTTACACCTACGTTTACACCTACGTTTACACCTACGTTTACACCTACATTTACACCTACATTTACATCTATTTTTACACCTACGTTTACACCTATGTTTACACCTAGGTTTACACCTATATTTACACCTATGTTTACACCTATGTTTACACCTACATTTATGCCTACATTTACTCCTTTGGCTTACGTTTATACCTACACTTATTGTTTCTGCAAAACTTTGGCATATTTGGCTTCTGTGGCATGCATGGATCCCTTGATGACCATTCGCTATGCATGAACCCCTTTTATTTATGAGTGGTAATAAGGAGCTTTATATTCACCAAGGAGGGAAGATTTGAACTGACAACCTCACTCTCAAAAGGGAAGTGTTTTACCACTGAGCTATCTCTTTGTGTTATCACTCTAGTTCTCTTTTCTTATATTTAACACAAGTTGCATCTCTTTCTTACTTTTTTGATTCCCAAGAACCACCCTTCCTTTTACATTTTAGTTCAAGCAATCCCAAAATTATTTTCACATATCCAAAAAAGGGTTTCATTGTCTTCATACCCATGGACCCTATAAACACTATGGAGGACTTTGGTGAGTCAACTCTGCTCGAGGTACCATTCGACCAACAGTGAGAGATTCTATGGCATGAACTTTGAGGCACTCAAAATGAGATTCGGTAACATGATGAAGTACTTCAAAAAATGCAATATGAAGAAGATAACCTTGCATGGGTTGTAAAAGCTATTGTCTCTGCCCAATCTAATGGCATGCAATCCAAGATTGGTGTTAAAAATTACCAATTTCTATGATTTGATGGCATAAGGATGGCCCTTTAGTTCTTTCATGGTTATCACAGTTTGATTATTTCTATTCTGACAAAGCATATGTTGAAAGTGAAAAAGTTAAATATGCTACTAACTATTTTGTAGGAAAAGCTGAGCTCTGGTGGAATGTTCTGCATCATAGCACAAAATCATCCAGCTATGTAGAAGGGTTTCCAAGATAAGGTGAAGGATTCTTTTCTTCCTCCTCAATATCATTTACATGTTTGATGTACATGGAAAACCTTTATATGGAAGGAGAGTGAAATTGTCACTACCTAAATGGAGTAGTTCTGGCAAAATCTATAATTGGTTCGAATGCTTGAAGATGTACCTGAGGACACAATACGAAGATAGTTTGGAGATGGGAATCCAAGTCAAGCTTCTCACCCCACATTCTATAATGCTCAATGAGGCTATCTCCTTTTCTTATGATGTAGAGAAGGAATTTTAGTCCAAACCAAGTGGATCCATCTACAACAACCGCATCAACAACCATTTTTTGTTAAACTAAATTTTTCCTATGAAGCGTATTTTTAATGCCCCATCTTACTCTAATTTTCCATGTCCTCCACATTCCAAATACTCAATTGCACCTATTGCTTCATCTCTCCAACCTTCCAAACCACCTATCTTGAAAACTTCAGTGGTGGATGCCTAATAGAAGCGACCACGTATCACCTGTTGCAGTTGTGCTAAACCTAGACATACAAGAATGAAGTGCTGATTGTGACCACTTCACATGAAACCAATTGCAGCTCAATTGCATAACATGGAGGTTGTCAATGAAGAAATTCCTCCTGTTTGAATAGAGGAAGCATTGGACAAGGACTTAAGTACCTTGGGTAATGATATCTCTATTCATTCTTTACTTTGCATGCAGGGTACTATTAATAACAAACTAGTTAATATTTTACATGATGATGGTAGTTCAAATGATTTCAATATTTCACATTTATAAGTGCAAGAACTTGAATTAAAAATGTTCCTTCCTTGTATAAAGTGAAAGCTACATTTCATGATAGTCGGTATAATGTAACACAAGGAGTTCAATATATTATGATTAGCATAGGCCCATATGTAGATGCATGGATGTTTTTAATTGCACCTTTGCAATCTTAAGATGTTATACTTGGTATGCCTTTTTTTCATCATTATAACCCACACATTGACTACTGTACACATACCTTTAACTTTGAATTAAAAGGTCAAATCACTACTTTGTCTGCAGGACATGATTTCTAGCCATTTCCATTGATTAGTCGTACTCCAATAAAATGTGCATTTAAGAAAGGATACAATTCATGCCTTTTTTTTGTCAATGTCATAAATGATTATACTCATACACTTCCCGATGCACACAACTTTCATGACTACTTATAAGGATTGTTTTATGTCTGATTATCCCTTTGAATATCACGATCTCAAGGATCCTTTGACCATAGCATAGACTTAATTCCTTGTAGTTCTCCTCCTCATGAACCACCTTATTAAGGCATGGTCTACTACACCAAAAGGAATTTGAAAACCAAGTTAAATGCTTACTCCACAAAGGACTTATAAGGCTTAGTTCTTCCCCATTTGAGCATGAGATCTCTTAGTAAAGAGGAAGAATAAAACTTATAGAATGTGCATTGATTCTAGAGTCCCTAATAAGATTGCAATAAAGAATAGATACCCTATTCCTTGAATAGATGATCTCTTAGATAGACTACGAGTAGCTTGTGTCTTTAGTAGAATTGATGTTAAATCATGTTACCATCAGATACGTATGGCATATAGCAATATTTTTAAGACTACATTTAGAACTCAAATTGGCCATTATGAATTTATGGTAATGCCCTTTGGACTTACCAATGCTCTTGCTACATTTGCACAAATGATGAACAACATTTTTCTTGATTACCAAGATTTTGTTCTCATATTCTTTGACGATATACTCCTTTATAGTAAGAATGATAGTGAACACAAGAAGCATCTTAAAACAATCTTTCATTCGCTACGAGAGAACACACTTTATGCTAATCCTAAAAAAGATTTACTTCTTTCAACATAAGCTATAATATCTAGGACATATTATTTCAAGTGAAGGCATACATGTCAATCCAAAAAAGATTCAAGTTATAGTAGAGTGGCAAATACCTCAATCAATCAATGATGTTTGTCCTTTTCTCGAGTTGGCTAGTATTTATAGGAAGTTTGTTTGAAATGCTTCTTATTTAGCATTGCCTCTTACCTTATTATTGAAAAAAGAAATAAAATTCTCACGGGGACTCACCCAACAACAATCCTTTGAAAAATGCATACATTCACTTTTACATGCACCTATTTTATAGTTACCTGATTTTTCACAATCATTTCATGTTGATATAGATGCTAATGGTTCATGAATAGGTGTTGTTTTGATGCAAAATGATCATCAAATTGCATTTGAGAGTAGGAAGCATAAGCCCTCATAAAATAATTAAAGTACATATGATAAAAAATTGTTAGCAATTGTGCATGCTTTGCAAATTCAAAAACACTATATTATGGGATCTGAGGTGTTAATCAAAATCGATCAACAAGCTAATAAGCATTTGTTACGTCAGCGTTTTATCTCTAATAGACATATTAAATGGGCATCATTCATTCAAAGTTTTCAACCCATGATCCAATATCAACATGGGAAAGCTAATGTCATAGCCGATGCTCTTAGCCATTTTCCTTCACATTTTATTGTTCTGCATAATATTTTTTCCATCTAAATTCATTCTTTTCAAGAAATTATTTCCACTTATGCATTTAATTTGTATTTCGCACGTGCATGTCATGCCTTCAACAATTGTGCACCTTTAATTGATGAACGTTATACATTTCATCATGGTTTACTTCATTTTCAACAGAGATTATGCATAACACAAGCTTTTAAAGATTTTGTCATCAAAGCATGAACGATCTTACATGGGTCATAGAAGCATACAGAGCACCACTTCTGCTTGCAAACATTTCTTCTTTTGGCCCCACATGGAAAAAAATATTGCACATTATGTTTCTCAATGCATTGCATTTCAATGTCTAAAACATCATTACGGTAAATCATTTGGATTATTAATTCCACTTCCCATTACAAACGGACTAAATCTCTATGGACTTTTTCACTAGACTTGCTATCACTTCATCACATAACATTATGATTTGGATGATAGTTGATAGGTTTAGTAAATATGTATATATCATTCCTTGTAGAAAAACTTTTTTTGCACCTCACGCTACAAAATTATTCATTAAATGCATTTTTCCACATCATGGATTTCCTAAAGTAATGTTATCTGATCATGATGTTCATTTGTGCAATCTTTTTTGGGTTGCCTTATTTCAACATCTTGGTTCTAAAAAAGATTTTAACCCTGTATTTCATCAAAGTAATGGACAAAGTGAGGCTACAAATAGTACTATTCTTGATTTATTGCATTGTTATTCATTAGATAGTCCCACTAACTGGGATGACAAGTTGCCTTTTCTTGAGTTTTCTTACAATAACACCACACACCACTACTCGACCTACACCTTTTGAAATTCTTTATGGTAAAAAGCTTCCCACTCCCATGTCCCTCACTCAAACTAATAGTCCGATGGCTGGTTTTATTGCTCAAGTTCACATTTCTATACTTCGTAGTGTTCATGAGCACATTAGGAAAAGTGAAGAACGTTGTACATGTATTGTCAAGAAAAAATGATTAGCCAAGGAATTTCAGGAGAATGATCTTGTATGGTTATGTATTATTAAAAGAATTCTAAAAAACATTTTGAAACATCCTAAAATTAAACTTGCACCACTCTATTATGGACCATTTCACATTATTCAAAAAATTAATGATAATTCCTGATAATTCATATACCACCTCACTAGAATATACATAACTCTTTTCATATTAGTTTACTTAAACCATCTAAAGGCACTTTGCCACTCACTCGACTTCTTGATGATCCTCCTTTAATTGAAGAACAATATGAAATCTTAGTTCCTGAGAAAATAATTGATCATGATGTCACTACTAAACACAAGTACTCACTATCATCGATATTTAATTAAGTATAAAAATCCATTGAAGAATGTCAATGGATACATAAAACATCATTAAAACCCCATTCTCGTGAGTTAATTTCTACACATCATACACATAAACATTAATGTAACTCCTCCACAAACATTTCCATGCATGTGTTTTTACATGGAACATGCTTATTTTTGTTCAGTGATGGATTATGTGACTGACCATCCATGTTTATCTTATTTTATCAACTGTGGTCAATTGCTTTTTCAATTGAGGGGCATGTTATGAATTATGGGATGTGTTGTATAAGGAGTTATTGGAATGAGATTTATTAATTTATTAATGTGTTTTGGTGTTTTTGATATAGTATCTAAAGGTTCATGAGGATTGTGCATTGGAGTAGAAGTGAGCTTATGCTCCATGATGTGTTTCTTGGTCCACCCATTTAGAATATCGAGAAATGGGAGGTCTTCTCTAGTTCGAGGGACAAAATTAGCCTCCACAAGAACCTACATAGTTTTGGCACCTTCTGGCCCTACATCCATAAAATTGTTGAATTCATCATGATTACCTATTTCTTTCTTCCTTGCATAACATTATAGTGGTTCCTTCTAGAAAAAAATGATCCTATAGAGAAAATTGGTCCATTTTGGCCAAGGGAAGGCTCCTTGCCTACTTGCCCAGTACTTGCTAGGTGTGTACCTTGTGTTGGCCCATCATAAAAATCTAGGTGCCTCATTTCTTGAAATGTGCTAGATTTTAGTCACCCAATTTGGTTCTGCATAAAAAATGATCACCAAAAAAATTTATTTTGACCACCAAAAAGTAGGCACCCAAATTGGCAGCCTTGGCTACTTGAGACGTCTTGCCCACTTGGGTCACCATGGGAGAGGTGCCCAACTTGGCCACATGTGGCCCTATTTTGACTTCTACATCTAGTTCCCTACAATCACTTGGTTTACCTCTTCCCTTATTGTGCAAGTGCAAATTATCACTTTTTATGTCCTTTCGACCTCCCTTTCCTTCTTCTATAGAATCCTCACATATTTCAATTATCTCAGCTATGCAACAGTCTTCACTACCGATCATCCAATTTAGCAAATTATCATCCTCATGAGGTAGAGAAGGGGTTATCTGAGTGTCTATTGTATACCAAGTTGCCTTGGTAGTATCACATCCTTCCTCCAAGTGTATATGCAATTGATTATTAGCCTTTGTAGAAATGTATAACCTATTCCTTCCCCAATCTTGTAATGATTTGGCTTGCCTCAACCAGGGCCTTACCGAGACTAGAGGATAAGATGTCTCGTGGAGCAAGGCAATAACCAAAAAGTCCAAGAGAAATTGACAACCTTGAACTGTCATGAGTACCTTTTCAATGATGCCTAGTGGTGTGACTCAATATTGGTCTACCACTATCATAGTAAATGGTGCTGTCTTTGTGAGGTCCAAATTTAATTTCTCCATTTTAAAATTACCCATTAGATTGATGCCAAAGCCACCATCTACAATGAAACCTATCAAAATTCCACTTTTTATGCAAACAAACAATGTTGAACTCTCTTAGTCTACCAACGGTGTAGGGGGGGGGGGGGGAAATCCACCATGTGTCCATCTAGACTTGGTGGTGGGCTCAAGGAGGTAGACTGTATGACTTTCAATAGATCATTCTCACTTTTGCATCCATTTTTATAAGTTGGAATCGATGGAGCTTGTGGTGAATTCCCTTCAAAATCTCTTCAATATTAACCTCCTATGTATTCACTTGGGGCCGAGTACGTTGGTCCTTTAGTAAAGTCCACACCTTTTCATAGGCTTCTTCAATGGATACCTGATCCTCCAAATTATCCTTCTTAGCTTCTTATTTTTCCTTGATTCCCTATTTGTCTTCTATAGAGGTTGCTTCCGCTTTCCTAGTGCTAGTCACCATAACAACAAAAGATTGTGGAGTCATACCTTCTTCTCTTGGAGAGTCCGCAATCATTATGAATCGGAGTGGGGTAGTTGTGTGGAAAATCCCTTATGTAATGATCCTTGGCATTGGGGCAATAATGATAGGGAGGTGTGCCCTCAAGCAAATAGCATATTCTTTGCACATGGCCGTATTCTCTAGAGCAACAAAACATTAGAGGTCTAGTATATCTAGGTCAATTCAAATGATTCTCCTCTCCATTATGCATATTTGAAATACTGGCATAAAATGTGTTAGGAAATTGGGTATTAGCTCTCTATTGAGATCCCTTAAGGTATTAAAGTCACACGACTCATGTCCACCTTTGCCACAAAATTGGTACCTTACTCAATTAGGGTAGTTCTTGCTGGAGTTACCAATATTGTTGCATGTGGTATACCAAATGTGCCTACAGATGTCTTGAGTAGTCCACAACTCCTCCAACTCAGGTCAAAGTTGCACCACTAAATCATCATTGCAAGGTGCAAGTGGTGAGGTAACCTTTTCCTCTTGGTGACTCCATTGCATCTTCAATGCTTCTACTTCCCTCCTAAGTTTCTCAATTAGGTTTGGACTTGTGGTGTAATTTTCTTGAATCCATCCTTCAAAATGAACTCTAGCCTCCTCTCTACAAGAAGTGGCCACCACAAAGTCATTCAATGTGACATCCAGTCTCAGTGATTCTTATAGCTTTTGTTGAGAAGACCTTGGGAGAGCCTTCTCTATCCATTTTTTGACCAAAAAGTCCCCTGGAGCATGCAGTAAATGAGGAACGAGTGCTTTGGCACGTGTATATACTTCATGAAAGGATTCACCTGGTTGTAACTTCAGGTTCTCCAACTCTCCCATGGATCACTCATAAGAGTTTCTTGGCCAAAAAAATTGATAGAAGGAAGTCTGTACAACCTTCTAGATGATGAAGTGCCCATCCGCATGTTGGTTGTACCATTTATCCACAAGTCTGTCTAAGGTCGGGGAAACAATACTAGCATGGCATCCTCCTGATGTTGTAGTCCACATCAACGACATAAGGAGATGAAGCTCCTGGTGTTATTTTGTGCTAAACCTTTAAAATTAGGGAACTTAATATTTAACCTGGACTAGATTTGAGAGGTCCTCCATTACCGCTTGTATTTCTTCTGAGGTGTTTGAAGAAAAGTCAAGGGTCCATCTAGGCATCTCTTTTGAAATCAACATAGAGGCTTAATCAATGAAAAAGTTTAAATGTAAAGGGGTGTTGAGTTGATTGGATGAAGGTTGTTTTGACATTTTGGGGCTATTATGCCTATGAAGAGCCTCCCCATCCACTCGAGTATGGGTCATGTATCCACTCACAAGATTCAAAAGATCAAGAAAAACACAAGAAAGAATTGCTTACTGCAATAGATACCCCACATAGAACATGCAAGTGTCTGGCTGGGCATGACAAATTTACTTTAACCCCATAGAGAACATGCAAGTGTTGGGTCCTCCTTGCATTACTTTGTGCTTTAATCATTTTATTAAAATTTTAGGAAAATTTACTCCATGTCATGTCATATGAGTGATGATACTATTGCCGAAGGTAGTCATGCCAAAAGTGGGTGGAGGTGGTGCCTTATTTTAGCCACGTGAAAAAGACATGGAGGTGGTGATCAATTTTTGCCATGTCAAAAAGAGGTGGAGGTTGCACCCAATTTTGTGGAGAGCGGTGGAGTAGACACCCGAGTGGTGGAGATTGGTGGAGTAGGCACCTAAGTGGTGGAGTAAACACCCATGTGGTGGCGATGGGTGGAGTAGGCACCCAAGTGCTTGAGTAGACAACCAAGTGGTGGAGATGGGTAGAGTAGATGCCCATCTTCAATCCTACCATGGAGTAGCCCACAAGTTTCTCACTTCTCAAATAAGGGCTCCATGTCACCCAAGATAGTCAGGATGTATCCAACACTTGGTGCCTTAAGCAAATTTCCTTCATTTGGTAATGCCTCATCAGTAATGCTTCAATTTCAGAACTTTTCATAGTAAGTCACCCCTTTGCTTCATTCTTTGTTATGTGCCTAGGCCTTAATCCTTTGCTTCATTCATTTGTATTCTCTTGCAATATCCCTTGCTTCAATCTTGCTTCCAAGCCTGGGACCCCAAGGGCTAGGGGTCACCCAAGGGTGGCCCCCCATGCCCTTTAGGGCAAGGGGTTGCCCATTGGGTGGCCTCTAAGCCCCTAGGACAAGGGGTCACCCAATGGGTAGCCTCACACCCCTTAGGATGAGGGGTCACCCTATGAGTAGCCCCCAAGCCTCTTATGGCAAGGGGTCACCCAATGGGTGGCCCCAAGACCTCTTGGGCCAAGGCACACTCATATGGAGTCTGCTAAACCCAAAGTTCCCATTGAACTACTTGAAGAAATTGCGCAAGGCCCCTAAGAAGATGCTCCACTAAAAGTTTCATAGACAATGGTTGAAGAAAATGCCCAAGGGAGACACTCTAAACATGCCTCAAGGACTCTTTCCATAGCTCAATAATCTCTATGCATATAGAAACATAACGTGATTTCTTAGGAGTCAACTTTTATGCTTATAAATTTAGAACGACAAATTCCTTGATGGGAAAAGGCTATTGAAATTACGTCAAAGGAGAGTATGCTACAAAAGTATGGTATGGATGAATGTAAGTCGATTTCTATGTCATAGCTCATAGTCCTTAGAGTCCTCCAACACTTGCATGTAGTGTACTTTACATTTCCAATACTTACACTTGAATTTTTTATCATCATCTCCATCTACTATTCATTGTTGATGTGCATAGCTCAAGTCCATCAACTTCAAAGAGTCATTGAAGTGGAGACATGATCTCATTACATTATCTGATGCGTTTATCAAAATGGTAACACCCTTTTGAGTTTGCATATGAAATATTGTAGTCATTGGAGCATGTATAGATATATGAATGTATCTCTATGATTGTGTATATGCACTATCGTCTTCCAAGAAAAAGTTGGGATCACACCTATGACTTCTTAAACATATTGCCCTCTCTATATTCACTTCAAATTCATGAAGTAACTTATGATATCTCACTTACCTTCCAATTTGATTATGTGCAAAAGGATTTTGTTAAATTCTTAGCAGCCTATGAGAAATGAGCATTATCTTGAAAACCTTCTTCCGTAAATAGAAGGTTTTCCTCTCTAGAGTAAAATATGAGTTTAGTCTATCTTGACTCAAATATTTGAGATCAATGCTCCCAAGTAACATGTCCATGTTTATGCATCCATTGATATCATAGAAAGTCTATTAGAGTATCCAAGCAATAATTAGGCTTGTCTAAAGTAGGTTTTGCAAATGTCCTTTCATCTTTGTAAAGTGCCATCACCCACTCATAGTGGTAACAGAGCATCATCATAGTATATACATTATGGGTGATGGGTTTCCTTCTTCAATGGATAAATTGGATAAGAGAAACTATGTAGCATGATCTCTAAGGATAGAAGCATGTCCTTAAGGTACAAATCTCTATGGATACATCTCTCGAGATGACTTCATACCTATGCTAAGGATGAAAGGATAACAAATACAAGAGGAGCAAGAAAGGTTGAACACATGGTGTGCAAAGGATGCTTTGGCAAGGTCATATATTCTAAAGTCTATTTTTGATTTCTTACTTCCACACATTAGCTATAAGACTTCACAATAGACCTAGAATGCATTGGAAGCATTCTTCTCTTCAAGCACCAAGGCCAAGAAGAATCAAATATGGATGGAGATCACATCACTTAAAAAATAACCTAAATAGAATGTCAATTTTTTTTCACAAAGATCAATGAAATAGCTGATCAGTTCAGAAGCATTAGAGAAGTCATAGATTAAGAGAAAATAGTCATAGTCATTAATGGAATCAAATCGGATGACAAGTGGGAAGCATTCACCATTGCCATGGAGGTATACATGGACATTCCAATACCAGATTCAACACACTCATGGGACAACTCTTCACTCATGAAATCAAACCTCTGAAGAATGAAGAGAAAAAAAGAGGTAATCAATCCTATGCCCAACAAGGTAATCACTCCTCTGCCCTTTACATAGATAAAAGTATAAGTAAAGATGTCGAAGGTAAAGGCAAGAAGTCTAATGAAGAATCAAGTACCTCCCAAGCTAACTTTGCGCGTAGAGGGAGAAGTTCAAGAGGAAGGGGAAAAGCTGGTAAAAAAGGCAAGGGGAGATCTCAAAGTCTCACCTTTTTCCATATGTGTATAATAAACCATATCACTAAGCATTTCTTCAAGAGCCCAAGGAACAAAAAGGAAGGGGATATAACAAAGGAGGATATGGACTTCCTAGAGAAAGAGATAATAACACTTATGGATACAATAATAACAACAATAAATACAATAACAATTATCAAGTGGGCTACAAAGGAACTACAGACTACAACTACACTATTCATCAATCATAAGAATATTCACTTATACTCATGAACATCACAATAAAAGGAGATAGATTAGATGAGAACGTATTCTTTATTGATTCCAAATGATCGAATCATGTAGCAGGGAATGTAGCACTACTCTTAGATTAGGAAGATCCTTGGAACAAGCATGAAGTTCAAACAATAGATGACACAAGTCACCTTGTGGAGAAAAATGGAAATATGAAGACATCAAATGGAAACATGAATTTTTTGAGCAGATTTCTCTATGTACCTAGCATCACAAAGAATTTAATAAGTGTAGGAAAAATTGTAGAAAAAGGATTGCAGGTGAGGTTCATGAAGTATGGAGCTTATGTAGAAGACCCATACCAAGAATTTAAGAACATAGCTCGATTAGAGTGTATTTGGACTACCAAATATTTCAAAGCATCATATGATATACAAATGCAATGCATGTCAATTTAGAGAATCTCATAGGGAACCATTCACAAAGAAGGGATACATACATAGAGACATCTTTGAGCTTGTTCACACTCATGTTTGGGGATCAAGCAAATAACTTTCTATCTAAGGGTCAAGGTACTATGTGCATTTCATTGATGATTGTAGCAGATGAACCATACTTTATTTTATGAAGCATAAAGATGAAGTGTTTCCTTGTTTCAATAAATATCTAGCACGAAAAACAAATAAAACAAGTAGAACATTGAAGAGGCTAAGGTCTAATGGAGGGGGAGAGTATTTATACCAGAAGTTTGATTCTTTCTCGCAAGAAAGAGGACTCAAAAATGAAATCACAACCAGATATAGAACTGAGCAAAATTGGATAGTAGAAATAAGAAATAGAACTATTGTGGAAGTAGCTAGGTCAATGCTTAATGAAAAGAAGTTTCCCAATACACCTATCTGATAAATAGATTACCCTCATTTCTTTGGAAGGAATGACTCCTTATGAAGCTTGGAATGGAAAAATACCAAGCTTAGACCATTCCAAAATATTTTGGTGCATTGCATTAGTACACATACCATCTGAAATGAGAGAAAGACATGATCCCAAGGTAGAGAAATATGTATGCATAGGTTATGACCTAAATCAAAAGGATTATATGCTGTATAATCCTAGCACTAAGGGATTCATAGTAAGTCAAGATTAAGTATTTGATGAAAATAATTCTTTGTTTGAAGATGATTGTAGGAAAAGAATATTGCCCCATGACTTGGAGGATGATTCCAACACTTTCAAGCAAAAGTCCACATACAATTGAAGATTAAAGTGAATATGAGGATGATCAGAAGACACCTAGAAGGGAAATCAAGTCTTGGAAGTCTAAAGGTAATGAAAAAGTGAAAGTCTAAAGAGATGTAGCAGAGTAATCTCAATAAAACATCAGAAGGTCTACAAAGGAGAAGAGAAAGCCAGAAAGGTATGTATATTACACTTCATTAGCAACCAAGCATTCTATATACATGACTCAAAAATTGAACTCAAAAGAACCCTCATCATATAAGGAAGCCAAAAAGGAGCCAGACTAAAAGCATGCCATGGAAGAAGAGTTTGAAGAACTGTAGGAAAAGAACACTTGGGGCTTAGTTTCCAAGACATCAACCATGATCATTGGGTCTAGATGCATCTATAAGGTGAAAAAGAATTATCAGAGAACAATAAATAGGTACAAGTCTAAGTTAGTAGCCAAGGGATATGCTTAAGCTGAAGGCATTGATTATGAAGAGAGATTCTCTCTTGTAGCAAAGATTCCTACAATTAGAGTGCTAATGAGTATTGTAGCTACCAAGGATTGGAAGATATATCAGATATGTACGAAGAATGCCTTTCTCAATGGATGGAGGTATACATGGCTCAACCCCATGGTTTTGAAAACTCATAACTACTTTTGGTTATCTCTCATTTGCAAGTTCTAAGCTCAACTCCTGGTCATCAAAGAAGTAGCCTACTTTTGCTCTCTCATCTATAGATGCTTTATAGAGAAGATAGGCTGATTCTACTCAAGAAGCATATGGATCAAGACACTATATACTAATTTAGGAATAGAATCATCTTCTATTCATACTATCATTGATAATATAAGTTCTTTGCATCTTGCAGCAAGCCCATTTATCATGCAAAGAACAAACACATTGAGGTACATTATCACGATGTTGGGGAGAAGAATACAAGCAACAAGGTTCTTCTTTCATAGACATCAACACAAAAACAATAAGCTTTGGATGGAGTGAAGCTTAAAAGATTCAAATTAATGATTCTGTTTAGACAAATTATAAAGGAATGAAGACTCAAACATCTTCGGCTTGCGTGGGGGCTGTTGGTATATGAAGAAAGCTTAAGTGCTTGAACATACCCTTGGATAATATTGATCTATGAAAAAGGATATGTATAGGGAGAGGAATTTTTAGGCAGAATCAATGAATAATAATCTTCTAAAATCAAGGGAAAAACTATACATATACTTCGTTGGAAGAACCATGGGGTATGGCTGAGTTTTCATATACATCGAGGGTGATCCTTATACTCATCTTGTAGTGCTTGGAGTCCTTCAAAACTTCCATGTACTTTGTATTGGTAAGCACCTAGGCACCTTGTTGTTAGCTCAGAGTGGATTCAACACATGATGCATGAGGTGATGTCTCAACAACAATTAGAGGCTTGTGATGCTTTCAAAGAAGGCTTATCAAAGCCCATATGGTTAGATGCTGAGGAGTGGGAGATGATTCACGATGAGTAGTAGAAGGCTCGTGATCGATATTGTTAGCAATGAGGTGCATTGGCCACACTTCTAGATACGATCAAAGCATCACATTTGGGTAGCAACGGGTACGACACTATGCATCATGAGTTTGTAAGTATCATTTTGATGATTGAATTTTCTTGTGTTAAGAATGTCATGTACGTTGATCTAATAATTTGCATATTTGTTGCAGGAGTTGGCAGTGGATCGTCCTCTGACACGAGTAGAGGAGGCTTATGGATATCTTCATGGATGGGTTGCCTTGTTGGAGGACTTGGATGGACGAAGTGGGATCATTTCATGGGAGCATCTACGATGACGTGAGATTATAAACTTGATTCGGTGTTTTTTAGTTGTTGTTTATAAATATCATGTCAATTTTTCTCATTTCATGAATGTGCTTTTGTTGTAGGACTGCAGATATAGATGTTCCGATCCCTCTAGGCATGTGTACGGCAGTGGTGTGCCACAATTTTGTATTTGACTCATATATGGTAGTGGTGTGCCACCGTTTTGTATTTTGTTCATATATGGCAGTGGTTTGCCAAATTTTTTATTTGGCTTATATATGACAGTGGTTTGCCACACTTTTATAAATGGTTCATTTATGGAATATATACCTCTTTTGTACATGGTTCATTTATGGATTATCGCTTTTGTACATGGTTCATGTTTCATTCTGCTCCTACATACCTCTTTTATGTTCTACAATGTGTGTTGCTTTATCAAATCATGTTTTGGTTGCTGGTCATCTAAACCCTAAATTGACAACCACTAGAGTACATGTCACATGTACTTAGTTTTTTTTGGGCAGAATGTATTGCTTTTGCTACACAACAACATGGTGTTGTTGCTGTAGCAAGAGACAACACACTCTACCCAAAAAAAATTTTGCAAATATGTTCACCGATATAGGTACCAGTATGAGTGTTGGTATGTGTAGGAACATACGGATGTTTATATTGGTGATTTTTCTAGGAGCATACCGATGCGTTTATTGGCATTTTGCATACGTTGTCGTGTATATCATGGATCATGGGAGGTACTAGCATGTATAGGGATGCCCATACCAATGCTTATACCAACATTATTGTACCGATGCTTATACCAATGCTTATACCAACACTGAGTCTAAATTTCCCCCATGTATTTGCAGCGGTATAAGGCCCCGTATGCCCCTCATATGTTGTAGTGATGTTCTCATTACATTATCGGATTCATGTATCATGAATGTAGCACCATTGTATGTGTATGAGATATTTTAATCATTAGAGCTCTGTGTGTAGAGATTCCCAAAAAGTGTATGCATTGTCTACTTCCCAAAAAGTGGGGATATCACTTTTGAATTCTTAAACATATTTCTCAATCTGTAGTCAGTCTAACTTTTGGAAATAACTTGTGATAGCTCATTTGTCTTGTCACTTAAAGGATTTTGCTAAATTCTTAGTAGATTGTGAGTAGTGAGAATTTTCTTGAGAAATTTCTTCCATAAATAAAAGGTTTTCCTTTCTAGAGTAAAACCTTAGGTTAGTTTTCCTTGGATCAAATATTTGAGATCAATGCTTGAAAGTAACATGGTCATATGTATGCATCATCTGATAGCATAGAGAGTCTATCGAGTATCCAAGTAAGAATTGCGCTGGTCTAGAGCAGGTTTTGCTTCTCTGTACTCTACCATCACCTACTCATAGCTCAATCATGGTATTTGGGAAAGGGAATGAGTGCATTAGAGGGGACGTATATGGGTGGGTACGCATGCACATGCACATATCATTAATTATTTCATAGTTTTCCACAAATGCACCATTATGGTGTATGCTAATTATGTATTAAAAACATGGTAAGCATGTTAAAAGGAATGAGTCAACTTTTACTCTAGTAGTTAGGATAAAAGAATAAGAATAATAGAAAGCATTAGAAGATACGTATCTTCTTTGTACAATAATAATTATAAGTAACGTTTCAACAAGGATTTGCATCAATTATAAGTAAAACTTGGTAGTGATAAGAAATCATCCAATTTAGTCAAATTTCTCCTATTTATCAAGACATAATAATACTAAGAAAAATCCTTCAAGTGAGATAGGAGAGTTAAGTTACTCAAGTAGTTCCTAGCTAGGCCCTGAACCAAAGACAATGCTACTTAAGTATTATGATTGGCAAAGCCAAATGTGTATCAATTTCGAAGATATTTTCTAAGATTGGGAGTATGAAAATTGTTGATGGATGCTTAGATTTGGAATCTCAAAAGCATTAAAGTATGCTTAGACTTGACTAGAGGGGGATATGTCTAGAAAAAATCCATGGGGTAACTTATTGAGCCCGATAGATAGAGAAAATAGATCTCAAGATGAAGAATACATCTTTATTACTATTTCTTGATTAATGGGAAATGGTAAGACATGGATTAGGACAATCCTTACATAAAAGATTCCTAAGTAGGATCCCATGTTGAAAGAGTGTTTTCCAAGATGTGATACTTAAGAGATAAAAGGGTCTCGATATAGATACTATCAAAGGGATTAGTGACACTCATGTATTTAAGATTTAACTTGAAGACTGGTTTTTTGCCCAAATGATCTTAAGATTCACATACAGGATGCCAAAACTCCAAAAGAGGCTTGGAACAATTTAGCCACATTGTATGAGACCAATACAAAGGCTTGAAAACTGCAACTCAAGAACGAGCTGCATCCACTCAAGAAAAAGGGCATGTCGGTAAGTGAATACACCTTGAAAATCAAAAGCATATGTGAGTTACTTGCATCTATTGGCATGGTTGTAGATGATGATGATAAGGTGGAAGTGCACCCTCATGGTTTAGGAGCTTCATATAAGCAATTCATAACTTCTATATAGACTAGGTAAAATATTCCAAATTTTGTTGATTTGGTGTCCATGCTGATTATTGAAGAAAAGAATCTTGGTGATGACTCAAACTCCCAAGGAAAACCTAATTCTAAGTAGTTATTCTACTCTGGCAGAGGAAGAGGCAGAGGTAGAGGTTTCACAAATGGAAGAGGAAGTAGTAACCAAGAGCAATGTCAACATCAGAATCATGCATGAGGTAGAGGATAGTTTTGAGGTAGGGGGAGCCAAAGAGGCCACAAAAATTTCCAAAGAAATTATTGAAGTAATGACAGTAAAGGATACTGCTGGTAGTAAAACATCTACAAGTTTTGAAGACATTGATGGAGATTCAAGCGGTTTAGAAAAGAGCCTTGATGAGGTTGTACTGCCCTCTATGAAGACTCCATGCGTAAGAAAGGCACATGAAGGTGATACAAGGAGAAGTGACCTAGGACCAAGAAGATATGGAAGGATGCAAAATTCAATGCAATGATTGATGTATGACACTTACATGGCTCTTCATTGTGCCTACATGACCAAGGCAATACAAGATGTTGAACCTTCTTGTTTTGAAGATGCAATTCAAAATGTAGATCGGGAGAAAGCTATGGATGATGAGATAGCTAGAATTTATGGAAATGAAACATAGAAGCTAGTTCCATTGCCACAAGGAAAGAAACCCATAGGTTGCAAGTGGGTTTAAAAGGTAAAGCACAATGGTGATGGTAGGATAAGCAGGTATAAAGCACGATTAGTAGAAAAAGGATATGCACAGACATATGGCATTGATTTTGAGGAAACACTCAACCCTGTAGCCAAAATGTCCAATATCAGAGCACTTGTTGCATTCGCTACAGCAAAAGGATGGACTTTGCGTTAGATGGATGTGAAGAATGCTTTCTTACATGGTGAGTTGCAAGAAGAAGTATACATAGACCAGCCACAAGGACATGAGGATTCAAAGCACCCAAAATATGTTTGGAGGCTGCAAAAGGCTTTGTATGGGCTTAAAAAAGCCCCTCATGCTTGACATGCAAGGATTTCTCATTATTTAACCACCATTGGGTTTTCTATGTGTGATGCAGATCATTCACTATATGCAAGGAAGGGTGATGGTGGCATCACAATTGTGGCTATTTATGTTGATGACTTGATTGTAGCTGGTGATAATGAAGAAAGCATTAGAGAGGTAAAACAACTCCTTATGCAAGAATTTGACATCAAAGGCCTTGGTGTGCTATGCAATTTCTTGGGCATTGAGCTTATACATACAAAAATAGGTATATGGATGTCACAAATGCAATATGACTTGAGTATGCTCCAAAAGTATGGTATGGTTGATTATTAGCCAACTTCTATGCCATTAGATCAGAATTTGAAGTTGGAAAGTACATGAGGTGAAACATTGGAAAATGCTATGATGTACAAGAAAATTGAGGAAAGGTTGACATATCTCACAATTATAAGGCCAAATCTAAGCTACACTGTTGGACTTGAAAGTCAACTTATGCCGCTTCCCAAAAAAACCATACTTAGATGCTTTGAGATGCACTCTATGATATATAAGTGTTGCTTTGGATCATGCATTATTTTATGAAGTTGGTGAAGAATTGCACGTTCATGGATACATCGATGTAGATTGGGCTAGTAGTATTCCAAATAGAAGATTTACTAGTGGCTTTCTATTCTCACTTGGAAATAAAGCTATTACATGTAGAAATAAGGAGAAACCCACTATTGATTTTTTGAGTACAGAGGCTTAGTATAGAGGTGCTACAATGGAAGCATGTGAAGCATCATGGCTAGAGATGCTACTTGCTGATTTAGGTGTGGAAGTGCAAAAACCTATCACCATCTATTGTGATAATCTTAGTAGCATACAATTAGCACATAAATGTGTTTTTCATGCTAGAACAAAACATACTAAGGTGCATAATCATTTCAAGAGGAAAAATGTATTAACACGTGACAATGACCCTATTTATGTGAGGATAGATGAGTAGGTTGCTGATATTTTTAGTAAAACACGTGGAGCTGAGAAATTGAAGAAGTTTCAGAATATTCTTGGATTACAAGACATGATGTTGGGGTTGAGGGGGAATGTTGTGATATCAAGCTCCACATGTGATGATCTAGAATGATACATATCACCTTTTCATTTTTGTGACATGTATAGTGGCCCACACCGGTATATGTGAGGGATACTTCATTGAGATTTACTAGATTTATCTACCAAGAGTGATGGCACATTTGTTTTCTTACCAACTCACGCATTCGTAGACATTAAGATTTCTGTTATGTACTATTCTTTATATATTGCACTTATTGTATTTTTGTTTTAGGTCATTCTTGTATATTCCTTTTATGTAATAAAAAAAAAAAAAAAGAAGAAGAAGAAGAAGAAGAAGAAGAAGAAGAAGAAGAAGAAAAAGAAGAAGAAGAAGAAGAAGAAGAAGAAGAAGAAGAAGAAGATCATTCTTCCTTGCCTCAATCTCTGTGTGTGCTTCTCTTTGCATGTGAGAGTGTGTGATTGAGCTCTCTTCTTTATCTCATTCCTCGTGACAATTTGGACTCGGAAATGCCCCTAGCATGTTTTAGTGGTGTATGCATCGAATTCTTTTGTTGTACTTGACTAGATTTATGTTGTAGTTCTGCTAAGCGCATTGCTCATCTATAGTAATTGTACTTTTGTTTTGGGGAGCGAAGAGAAGTATGTCTTTGTCTTAACCCTACAAAGTGAGTGTTTGGGGTGATGTATGGAAATTTATTGGGGCATATTATTTTCATGGATGGAATTAGGATAGATCATCAGGAAATTTAAATTGCAACCTCCATCGCTTCGATCGACAAAGGAAATTTTATGCTTCTTAGGTAGGGTCAATGGAATATGACACTTAGAATGCATGGAACACGTGGTAAAGCTACTCCTTCAATGGAATTCCACGTTAACAATCTAAGGGTAAAAATATTAGAGAAGGCATTGTTGCTTAGGGGAGTATTTGACTCCTAATCACCTTTTGTGGAAGCAAGAAGCTTGTCCAAGTGATGTTGCAAGCCACACAAAGAATTCCATACGAGCTTATGTTCACAATTACTTGGAAGGCACACATAAGTTTTGAGCATATGTAAGTACCCCTAGACCCATGTAAACCCTAGCTAATATTTACACCCGCAACTACACAAATGATAAGTCAAGATGAAATGACACATTCTATTCTACTCCCAATAGAGGTCGTAAGGCCTTTGCCGGGACCGCAAAATACAAGAAATGCCTCTCCTTATATATAAGAGGAGGGTGGAACCGTGAGAGCATGTGGTTAATAGACCACGTGTTGAAAATAAAAAGGTGGGAGTTACATAAGGTAGTGGGTACTTATCTAATTCAAAAAAATAATCTTTATAAATAAATAAGGAAAATAATCTTTATAAATAAATAAGGAGAGTGAGCTTTGCATGTATTCTCAAATCTTGGAATATAAAAACGAAAGGCTTTTTCTAAAAAAGAAAGTGAATATGATATAAGAGATATTTTTCAGGTGAATACATCAAAAGGTGAATAAGGGGATTATAACACCTATAACCGTTTTTTCTCACTAACATACCCAATGAAGCTTCATTTTTCAATGCTAGGTTGGAATTTCCTCTCAATTCAAAAGGTATGGGGATCATGTACCACTCACAACCAAATATTCTCAAGTGAAATAGGCTACATCTTTTACTTTTCCATTCCCCATATGGTTCTTCCTTGATTAATATGACCCCAATGTTGGGCTTGTGTTCATCAAATAACTAATTGTGGTAACTACATTAGCATAATCACAGTTAGGTACATTTGTATCATTCATCATTGACCTTGTTGCCTCTATGATATATCTATTCTTCCTTTCTACTACCTCATTCTTTTTTAAAATGTGTTGCAAGTGAACTATCTCTTTATCCCTTGGGACCATAGATAAATAGATAAGTCTTCTGTATTCTCACCCTCCATCGCACTGCATGACCTTCACATATCTATCTACCTCCTTCTCTACATGTAACTTGAACTCTTTGTAGAAATTGAGCATATCTTATTTGTTTTCTACAAAGTAGATCCGTGTTACTATGGTGCAATCATCTATGAATGTAACCAAATATTTAATTACACCCAATGATAGTTCCTTGGTTGGATCCCAAACACTTGTATGAGATCAAAATAATCACCACCTATATATGTATTACTCTAGAAAGATGGCATGCTTTGATTTCCTAATTGAAATTCCTTACATAAATACTCCATGCTTTGAGAGTGGAGGTGGGGTAACCACTCCAAATGCTCTTTCTTTCTATGTGTCTAATCCTTTTAGCCTTAATGTGAGTATACTTTTGTGTCACAGATCGAAGACTACAATCTGTGGAGATCCACAATAAACATATGAAGTGTAAGCTTGATCAAGATTTTCCTCCAATGCAGATGGACTTCCTTGCTTTTTTCATTTGTCCATGAGTTAGAAACCCTACTTACCATTCTCGAAAAACAACCCTTCTCATTAAACACCAGTTGGTAGTCTCTTTTAACCATCTACCCAACTAATAAAAGATTCTTGGTTATGGTTGGCAATCATCTCCTATATCCAGATGCCCTCTTGCTATAGGTTTTTGAAAATTAGGGATCCAATATTTGTTGTACCTCATACGTTGGATACAAACACTCTTAATATACCATAAAATCTCAGCTTTCTACCTTTTCTCACTCACATGCATCATTGCTAGTAGATTATCACAATCAAAATTTGAAGTACTATTGGCATAATTAAGTCGGCCTCTACATACCTCGGATTTTTCACTCCATAAGAGTTCGTTGCAAAATGGTCTTCCTTGCCACATACATAACAGCCAACTACATTTCTTTTGTTTCTTGAATAACATCCTCTTGATCCTTTTCAAGTTCCTCTTTTTGATGAATCTCCATTACTTTGAACTTAGCTATTGTATGAGCTCTATCCTTGGCTAAAACTTCCTTCCATATCCTATTGAACTACATGCAAAAATATATTGGGCTTGATTTTCCTTTGCGTTGGGGCCTCCTATATTAGTTTTCTCTATCAGCATGTGATAAAGCTTGTTGAAAGTTGGATAAAGGGTCCCTTACATTTAGTGACATGGTGAGTGCCTTGTATTTGTCATCATTGCTTAGACTATTTAATGTATGTGCTTTTAAGTCATCATCATGTACGTGGCACCCTTTTGATCCAAGAGCATCCACAAGCTCTTTGATTTATATATAGATTCACTGATCAGACTACTTCTGCTCACTAATCCCCAAGAGATCTTGCCTATGAAAAAGCTTGAGACTCTAAATCTCCAACAATGGTAGTTATTCTTATCTAGATTCTCTATCTAGGTGTTGGTTTCTACCATCTTCTCTTCCTTCAGGCTTTATGACTTCGTAAATCTCCTCTTTGAGGTTCTTGTGATAGCAAATTAGGAGAATCTTACCTTTTAAATAAATTTCCAAAAAATCATATTTCTTTCCACCTTCCTTATCTTCAATATTGTAGCTCTCCCTTGATGTATGTTCCTCTCCCTTTGGCTTCCATCACCTTCAAATATTGTAATGCTGCTCTTGATCCTCAACCTTCACATGTGTATTGATGTCGAACTTTCTCAAATATCATAGTTGGGAGTAAAAGGAATACTCCCTATGTAGAGACAAGATGATAGATCCGCATTGGCCATGCAGATGTAACCTCTATACATTGTGCCCCACTTTTCTCATAATAAAATAGACATTTTTAATGATACTTGCAAGGGTATATGAAACACCTCCTCTTCTTTGTATACACTTTAGGATGAACACACTTTAATGACGTGGAAATTATAAGAATGAACTTGCAAAATGAGCTTAACTTTATAGGACTATATTTTCAACCCAATTTTATAAGACTATATTTTCAACCCAATACAAATGGAATCAATAAAAAATCATGTGTGACCTAGGAGGAAGGCTAATGATGGCACAAATCTAGGAAAGCTAGTCAGTGTCTACCATACCAGGTAGATATGGTGAAAGGATAATGATGACACAAATCTAGGCAAGCTAGTCAATGTCTACCATTCCAGGTAGATATGGTGCAACAATGTTTTGGTGGGCATTAGGAAGGGGCTAGCTCAGGCAAAGGGCCTGATTTCTTATTGACTAAAATAAAAAAACTTTATAAGGAAGTGAAAATCATGCGGGCAACTCCCCATCTTGACTCATGGAAGTAGTTCTATTTATGTGAAAACGTGCACCCCCAAAAATAGGACGTAGTTGAACATTCAACCCACATGAAAGTTAAGTGCTAATTAGTATGAATTCAAATTGGAATCTAGGTTGATGGGGAACTAGAATTGATCATTGATTCGATGAGTTGGAGTCCACAAGTTGGAGCTTAAGCTTCAACATTTTGTTCTCACAAAAAATATCCTTTCATTAGTTAAAAAAAAGATGCTCAAAGGCTACAATCTCAATGGGGAACCATGAATTGAATACTAGGGGGAGAAATCATCCCATACAGCCTCCCAAAACTGCTACAAAATTAGCACCTAGGTGTGGAAATGTGAGGGTGGGAGAAAAGCCAAGCAGGTGATTGGTAGCTCCAACGAATAGTATCATCATGAACGGTAAAGAAGTAACCTTGGTTCCAGAGTTGGAGAAAGGCAAGCCGATGAGACTTGCCATTAGAGTCACCCCTAAGGATGGTCCAACTACTCCTATAGAATATGAATCAACTCCAACCAAAGGTTTTGAATGGTCTCTATCGGGGGAATCATGCATTTCTCAAAGATGCATCGACATCAAAATCTCCATATAATCCACATGGTGAGGTTGGTCATCAATTCCTAATAGGGATCATCTTCATGACTCCATGGAGGAATGCTGAGATCCTAAGTGGTGCCAATCCTCTCATCCTGGATCAAGATAATGATGCTGCCACCCTCACATTCATAAGTGAGGGTGGGGCGAGTGAGCAAACCCCAAGCAATCATACCCCAAGAGATGATTTGAGGTCCCACCTACTAGGTAAGAAGTCTCAAAACCTGCTGCCAAATATACAAGCCAGTTGACAACCCCAAAGGTAGTGTTGTTGAGACTCCAAGTTAAAGCCACAATTGATGTAGTCTGGAGGCCTACCCCCATAGCTTAGTTAGGTGCCAACCTCAGTGCTCTTCTAGGTCACCAACAATTGAAAGAGGACAACCTGATGAGACTTATGAGCACCCCAAATATGATGCTAGCAAGACAAGAGGAACTCCTTCGTAAGCCCACCATGCTACCAAGACTCAACCCTAATAGGGGTGATGGGGTGATGTGACGATTGAAAGATCAGGCATCCCAATCGAGTAGAGTACTTAAAAATGGAGAAAATGTCGGCCTCCCAAGGGGGAGAAGGGGTCATGCAACCTTCACTCCCTAGGGTCCCACATAAGGGGAGATAATGGCCGAGCTCCTAGACCTAAAGATGCCAATTGAAATGCATATGAGTGTCCACTGGGCTAGGTTCAATGTGTCAATCATTGCCACGAGTGAAAACCACCTGAATGCGTTAAAAGGAGCACTCTGGAATGATCTCAAACTTGAATGAAGAGCAAATAAATTGCCTCTCCTCACCAACCTCAAAGAAGAAAGTCCCATCAAGAGTAATGCCATGCACAACAATCATGACCTTAATATGAGGGAAGAGCCCTAGCCAAGCCACATGGTGCAATGCATCCACTTGAGTATCCTAGTCCCTCAGAATATTAGTCTCAACATCTTTTATCATTTGGGGTATATCCCACATCCTCAAACATATATCCTGCTACCGCTCCTTGGTGAGACTCCTAAAGCTGATCCAATGAGCCATGTTGCACCAAGGATCTCAGACAAACTCACCCGATAAAACATAAGGGAAAGATCCAACCATGAAATCCGTCTACTTCTGCATGAGAGGGTTCCAAGTAATAGGCTGACAGAGCCGCTTCTCAATATAGGAGGGTGGGCATTGAATAAGAGCATGCCATAATTGCTTCCAAGGTCAAAGAATACCGTAAGCAAAGTGACCCTCACTCATGCTGGCATCTCTCCCACACCATAAAAAGTTCCTTATCAGCCATTGGATTTGGATAATATAGGAACTCTAGAAGATCCAATAGGAGGTCATATACCTAATCATAGTGAGGTGAACCTCGTTCAACACCACAACTCTCCCAACAAAGGTCAATCATGTAGTGCTCTAGTGCAAGAGCTTCCTCTTGATGGACATGAGGAGAGGAGAGATCTGCTAATCAACCAAAAACTCAAGACCAATATGACACCCAAGGTAAGTTCCATGCCAAGGGGGATCCATTGAAATTGCTCGTAAGGAAGCCATCCAGGAATGGAATTGGCACCAACCCAAAATTCACAAGACTTGTGCCAATTGATCTTAGCATTGGAAGCATCAAAAAATCTCTCCAAAACATGCTAAAAGTTGACCAAAAAATTGGCTTCCTCGCCCTCCATGTAAATGGCTACATCATCAGCAAGCTCAACATCTAAAAGCATCTCCTGCCTCACCTAGATCTGGATACCTTGTGACCCAATATCTTGTGCAGCCTGCATTGCCTCAACAAAAAAGAGAGACAAAGTGGGGGCTAAAGGAAAATCCTATCGGACCAAACAGGAGATGCTGAACTTGTCTCCTCGATCCCCGGCCAACAAAACTTGACTATGGCCCAACTAGTACAAGGAAGCAATACCCCTAATCGAGTTGGTAGGAAAGCCCATTTGCACAATATTGTCCTCAAGAGAAGCCTCATCAACCCGATCATAAGATTTTTGAAAACCCAACAAAAACACTACAAGAGACTCATCGTGCATCTGTGCAAGGGAGATGGCTTCCCAAAAGGTGAAGATATTGTCAAGGATATGATGAAACTTGACAAAAAATTTCTTCATTGGATGAATAAAGTTCTCCAAAAGCAACTACAATTTCAAACTCAAAGGGTTAGCAAAAATTTGTAGGCTGAGTTGAGAAGTATGATTGGGTGCCACTGTTAAATATCACCGAACTGCTCCCCTCCTTAGGGATGACAAAGATCATATCCTCAATGAGCGAGTGGAGGAGGTGACCCCCCTCCATGACCTCAAGAAATTAAGATGGATCCCATCACCAAGGACCCGTCAATATCTAATAAAAAGCCTAGGGGAAAGACCATCATCACCAGGGAAACTATCCCTAGCCAAGCCACACAACGCATCAAATAGTTCACTATCAATAAGCAGGTCCAATAGTCTACATCTCATCACTCATAGAGCATAGTAAATGATCTAAGAAACTTCACATGCTCTCCTAATAAGTCTCAAAAAGTATCCCCTTAGATACTAGAGTACCTTCAAACTAAGTGGCAATGTCTCTCAAATCCCTATGCTCTATAACATAGGAGCTATCCATCCGATGGAGCAACCTAATCCCACCATGCAAATTGCATGATCAAACTATCGAGAAGAACTCTCTTGAAATATGATCACCAACCTGAGTCTAGTGCATGGCCTATCTGTGATGAAAGAAGATAGACTGCCTATCCTCGGTCTCCCACAACTCCTATTGTGCCATGTCAAGTTGTGAGCCAGTCCACTCACAATCAAGGTGGTGCTCCAAGATCTGCTTAGGGGAGGCAATACCCTTATGTAAGCAATGATTGCTCTCATGGAGTCAAGCCAGTTGCTAGCCACTCTCCTCATGTCAAAACAAGCTAATAATGTGTAGTCCAGTCACAAGAGAGAAAGAGAGCTTTATATCCCTTGGCTCAAGATAATTGGGATGAGATCTCCTCAATATGATCGATCAGGCTCTCATCAAGCTACACATGCTCAAGAATTTGTAACAACATGGGACATTTGGAATCCTCCTCCACAAAGGATACAACCACATGGGCATGATCAAAATAGCAAGAGCCTGCCACAATGCAGGTCCTGACACCACAATCAATGAATACATCAATGATGTATACGTGATCAACCCCATAGAGGTTCATCCCTCCAATGTGTCTATAAGAAGGAGAGAAATGCAGGTCACCATGCTCTCTAAAAAAGCCCTCAAAGTGTCATACATCACACAACCTCAAGGTCAAACATAGTCTCTCCCAAGCCGCAAGCTCAAAGACATGTAGAGTGGCTTGACTACCTCCATGATGATCCTCAAGAGCCTCAATCATATTGAAGTCACCCGCCACACACCAAGCATCAACAAACGGAATAACATCACTAATGTGGTACTAGAGAGTTTCATGAGCACTCTCATGGTTCGAGGCATACAAAGTCAAGAAACCATATCTCTTGCTCGCACATGATAAAATCATGCAAATGTCCCTATTAGGGATAATCTTTCCTCCATCCACAATTGGTGACTACAAGGACCCCCCAATAGCGATACATACACCACACTAAGAGATGTTGGGTCCATATCAGCTGACCAAAAAGCCTCTCTATGTCTCTGCAAAAGTTGTTTGCACTATTGTGTACAACTTAGGGAAAGATGATGTTCGTAAAACATCATAATATCAATAGATCCGCAAACCAGACATTGGCAAAGCTCTTGCTGAAGGTGATCCCTGTAGCAAAGAAATTGAGGCCCACCAAGTCCCTAAACATTCTATGAAAGAACCCTCATGAGACAAGGAAAATCAAGATGTTGCCACAATAGTAACCCGAGCAATCTTCGAGGCTGGTTTGGATTAGGAATAATCTAATTCCAAACATCCTCAAAATGAAGCCAGATGCTCAGCAAAACCTTGCATAGATTGAGCCAAGTGGATTCTCCAAATGCCCATTGCCTTCTCTTGTCCAAGCTCCTCCTCATATATATACATATACTTGGGTCTAGTAAGAGTATCCCGAGTCACATACAAAATAATCTGGCTCTCCTCTGTGTTAGGAATAAACTAGAACTTAGCTATATCCCAAGGCCTAAGAAATAGATCGATAAGATCAAGGGCCACAAGATGGTGGGATAACCATGTGCACCCACAAAGTGCAATGACTCCCCAAGAGACCAACCTAGCTGCATAGCCCCTGATAGAGGGAATGAGAAAGCCACAATTGAATCCAGGGCAAATTGGCTATGAGAAGAAAGAGCCACAACATGTAACCTAACAACAATATCGATAAAGTCTTCTTATGCACTAAAAAACCTTGTGAACTTATAACCAAAACTCTCTCCACAAAGATGGCGGCCAAAACTCACCAGCCTTGGTGGGATATCAATCAATGATGATGTGTCTGTCTACCAAGAAGGGGGGTGCACGAGGGAGTCTCACCCTCATGGACTATAGAACTTACCAGAACTTCACTATCAAGGGACTATTGAGGACCAAGAGGAGAAGTAGTAGGCTATCTAGGAGGCCGTAGAGAGGTTGAGGGACTAGGAAACAACACTGGTGGGGTGGGCACTGATGGTGAGGATCTAGTAGGTGGCATCGAAGAAGTGGGAATATCAGATGGTAGCCTCTGCTCCAACACCACGCCATGCTCGATAGGACAGTCCTCCTAAAGTGCACTAAATTGATTCCCTATGGGAATGAATAGCTCTTGAAACATTGGATAGGGTTGCGCTCCAAATTGCTACCGATGCCGAGGCTGCCACCAACCATTGCTAGAGGAGGACAGAGTAGTTGTGGCAACTGGGGCATGAGAGTGATAATGAAACCCACCCACCTCCTACGATGAGAAGCCAAGGAACGGGAAGGGGGATGAGACACCTACATAGATGGTTGCTGAGCCTCCTACCTAGAGTACTGTAAGGTCAAACATCTAGTCCTCAAGGGGCATGCCTTTACAAGATGACCAACCTTGCGGTAAAAAAAGCATTGATTCAAGAGGCTAGAGTACTTGACCCTCTGAATAAACCACTCACCTGAAAGTAATGCAAGATCAATCCTCAATAGTAGCTATGTAGGGTTAGAAGTGAGAATTTGTATCGAGGGGACACAAGAGAGGTAGCAATCTTTGGAACCTCCAAGAAGGTGCAAAGATATCCTCCAGTATGGGGCAAGGGAGGTAAATACTCACACCAAAGGCTAGGGAAAGTAAGCCTTCCTAGGAAACCCACCTGCTTCCATGGGAATGAAGGTAGAAGAGGAGGCTACCACTAGATCAAAAGCATGAGTCAAAGGGCAAAGGTAGGCATGACCAACCCAAATTGCAATGGGTTAAAGGGTGATCATATTGGAGGCGCTCTAGGGATTGAAGCTCAACCTAATAGAAGCTATGACCCAGGGAATGAATATCAACTAGCTTGTTGATCTCAACAAGCAAGTTGCTTTGAAGAAAATACTTGAGCTCGCCATGGTTGAGGCACAATTTGATGATTTTGCACATAACTAAGGACACTTGCGAGCATTTGACTTCTGAACCCAAACTCGCTCTACCCTCATTGGTAAGGGAGAGTCAGATGGATGACAGAGTGGAATCGGGTGAGGGGGCCTCATGTGAATCCCTCTAAAAGGTGGGCTTCAAGGCCATCCATATCGGATGTTGAGAAGGCTAAAAGATTTCTTCTTAAACACCCTCCCACAGAGGGGTGAAATGAAGCAAATCAAGGGGGGGAGCGAGGAAAAGATGGTAGAGGGAGCGTGAGGGTAGGGGCGAGATGTGAGAACAAAGAGGAAGGGGGGGGGTTGCAACGCGAAGGGGGGTGGGGGCAAAAGGGTGGCCGGGAGGGGAGGAGGGGATGGGGAGGGAGGTTGGGTGGGGGGTGACGGGTGGAGGGCAGGGGAAGGTGGGGGAAGGGGAAGGGGGGAGGCTCGAACACAGCCTGGAGGGAGGGGGGTGGGGAAGGCCTCGGGGGGCGGCTACAACGTGTGCAACGAGCGACCAAAAATTGGTAGAATTATAGAAACAACTATCTTTGCTTAGGTTTCAACATTTATGACCATGATACCACGTATACTGCTTTGCTTTACTGATAGCGCCTCCATGTATTTGGTGAAGAATCAAGATACAAAGAGAGGATTACGTGTATATCATATAACTAAAAAATCTATATGAGAAACATTGTCTTAATTTGTTCAATCAAAGTATGAAAAAGATGATACCCAATCCTTTTGAAAGCTACATTTCATCGGAAGAATATGTCACGATCCTCGAAGGAATTTCTGAGCAAAAGCGTGAGATAATTTCTAGCCATGGATCCCTTCCTTCTAATTCTTTGAAATCGGGAAAATAATTTGTATTCTTTTCTGCATTTAGTAGCAATGCATAAATCATTTTTTCCTTAGAGATCGATCAGCAAATATTTGGGTAAAAGAGTGTCTTTGGTAAATCGTTTTACAATGGCAATCTAACCTCATGTATGGAAGTTTACAGACCAAAATAATTGAGAGACATGGAGACATACATATGCACACCGGCATGTATACATGGAATCTCTACACAGTAGTGCGCAAAAGTGGAAAACTTTCCGTATAGCTCTGCAGATATGGAGCCGGAATCATCAGACTAAAAAGCCGAAGGACAGACAGATCGTTGGCTTATGATATATCTTCCACAGGATGAACCAATCTTGTCCAGATAATTGAAACGGGATCGTGTAATTGGTTTTTAATAATGGTAGTTTTCATCGCGATGAACAATCCAAGACCATCGCTGTTGCAGTTACTGCTGGATCTGATGAGTTTGGCTGATGAGTAACCTCGTTAAGCTTAACGATTTAAGACCATGGTTCTCGCGCAGGTAATAGAGGATCTCACCAGCTTGGCGAACAAACTGGAACGCAGTAGCTTTATCAGCGAAGTAAAAAGTAAAACTCTCTACTGGTCGACGATTGCGCTTCTCGCAGCCATACATGCATCCATGTGTATGTATGTGTATCCAAATTCTATGTGGGGACTTGCCTGCCCATATGTATGCACATACGTGCCTGTTCCAGAGGGCGGCGATTTGTTGAGAGGACTTGGGTGGGTGAAAATCTCACTTAGAGGGCAAGATTGTTGCGAGGCCGCAGTAAGTGCTAAGCTCTAATCACTAACAGACTGAATCGCGCCACAAAATCTACGCTTGGACCCGCAGATCCGTAGCAGGTAGGGTTCAGCTGTTCGTATCATCTTGAGTGGGCGATGGAGATGAAAGCTCTGTGTTACCTTCCATTATATTCCGTCCGCACAACAAATCCTAAATCAAGAATGGTCACTACACAGAGAGTGCGAGGCCCATCATACTATTTGACTTTATCTTACGCATTGATCATACCAATAAAATGTATACAATTCGTCGTTTGAAAAATCTGGAGTATGGCGTAAGATTGCCATCTCATTGCTTTACAATTCCTCGCTTAACCCGGCTTATACTCACAAATGAGAACCTGTATTCGCATAATTTCATTTGGCGCGTTGGACGAGCGCCATAGCCGCCGCTGCGTGCCTCCATGAGATTAAGACTCTGAAGTAACCAAGCTCTAATTCAGCTGCTTCTCCAAACTGGAGTATGGCATAAGATTGCCATCTCATTTTACAATTCCTCCTCTAACCCGGCTTATACTCACAAAAGAGGACATATATCCGCATAATTTCATTAGGCGGGCTGGACGAACGCCATATCCGCCGCTGCGGGCCTCCATAGGATTAAGACTCTGAACTAACCAAGCTCTAATTCAGCTTCTTCTTTATCAAGCACCCAGGAAAGCATTCTGATCGCTATCCTTCCTTCTCGGGCTCTTAGATTGACATCATATAGAGACCGGTTTCTCTTCATAATTCTGCGCAGTAAATCGTATATTTATCGTATTTTCGAGGCTTGTGAGAGAATCGCCACGAACCCTATGTAATCTCCATCTCATCACATTTCTTTACGATTCCGCGCAATTAAATAGAATAGTTATCACATTTTCAAGAGCTTGTTATAAAATCCCAACATATGGTCTGTAATCTCCTCTCTCATAATACCTCAACCTTCTCCTGCAAATCCATTTTCAAGCCTTCTCCAGGCATTTGTTTCATGTGTGCATGCTGCATATAGGTATATACCCCTAGAAGCCAATGTTTTGTTTCAAAAATAAAAGAAGATTACAATATTCCTGCTAATTTCCTCCCATGGCACTGAAGAAGACGGAATGGCCGAGTTTAGCACTGATGGCGCTGGTTTTCCTGAGCATGAAATGCTCTCAATTAGCGTTTTGCTGCTCCAAGTCTTTCTACCTTAATGGTAGTACGCAGAAATTTACAAATTGCTTGGATTTGCCGGCTCAAGGAGCGTCGATCGCATGGACGTTGTCCGAACCCTCCTCGTCTTCGACAGTTCCGCAGCAGAAAGGTCCCCCCTCTCTCTCTCTCATGTATAGGAAACACAAACTCACACAAATACACACAAGTGTAAGCACTTGCAGATGCTTGATCGAATACATATAATCATCGATATTATGCCTGGGGATCTTGAACTGCTACGAACAAATAGAAATTCATTACCAACGAATTAGAAACACAGCCAAAACCCTGTGCACAAGAAATGCGAACATGCAAGGATACACGAAATACAAATACCAGTTGTCCAAAACTTTCATAAAAAGACCGTTGTAAAATTGCCGCCATATTAGCACAAAATTACAAAGCCGAATAGCTACATGATCTCACTCTTTTTGCTTATATTTACCCTGATATATATTGAAGGAAGGCAAGTTTTCGATATGATTATATATTCTAGGAAGGGATGTCTGTTTTGCAATGTATATATCATTGTTACATCTTATATGCAAAGAATGCCAAAAGATAGAACCATCATATCTTACCTCTAAAATAGCATCAGCTGTGCAATTTGGTTTCTTACTTGAATTGTTGTTGCTGTTGATATCACAGATTTGAACCCTAAATTATAACCATAAACCAGACTATATTTCCGTTAAAGTTGAGAAAAACATACATATGATTGGCGTGCTATTTATAATACCAACGAAATCAAATTTAATGCCATCAAATTAGAGCGGAATAGAAACCTACTTTCCATTAAAATCGCCTTAAAACTTTACGGATATGAGATACCAAAGAGAAGAAAAAAAAAGAAACTTGCTTTATGGAGATTTTGCTTCACAAAATATACAAGTGATGGGTAAACTTGGATCACAGATATGGCATATAATAAATGATTGGATGCAAAATCACACAAGTTTTAGACTCTCGAACGATATATGGCAATTTGTTTTCGATAAGATTAGGAAAGTAGCTAACAAGATTATAGAATGTAACTACATTTGACATGCTCTTACTAGACGAATGAATAATTGGAGTTAACCGCAAAGCCAACAAGGGCGAGATCGATTAGTGTGCTGCCTATTTATCTACTTTTCGAGTGGAAAATTTATTAGGATTGTTCAGAATTGGTAAACATTTTTTATTTCTTAATCTCCTTGAAAGAGTTTATTAGGCTAGTGGGAATGTAATCTCCAAGGTTAAAGTGTGTGTTCCTTGGAATCCAAGATATTTCAGGCTTGATTTAAAGTATGGGTGTTTCTATGAGCGAGAAAGTGTTCATGAGATTCATGACTTTACTTTACTTCTAGCAACAAGATTAATGAAGAGTGCTCCGTTTTATAGGACGTATTACTCTCCGTATGGTGAGAAAATTTTCATGTTCACCTTAGGCGCCATAGCTACACTTTATTCGAAAACACCTAAAAAAGGCTGAAAACATTCATAAACATCTTTGGGGATCATTGCATTCTTAACACATTTGAATAGCAAATAAATTGAATATTTCAGAAAAAGCGATTCTTCGTTTATCCGAGTGCGTTTAGCTTATGGAAAATACGAATTATACCCTTTTCTCTCCATTTTTTCACCTTGATATATATATATATATATATATATATATATATATATATATATATATATATATATATATATATATATATATATATATATATATATATATATATATATATATATATATATATATATATATATATATATATATATATATATACATATATATACATACATACATACATACATACATACATACATACATACATACATACATACATACATACATACATACATACATACATACATACATACATACAAACATATATATATATATATATATATACATACATACATACATACATACATACATACATACATACATACATACATACATACATACATACAAACATATATATATATATATACATACATACATACATACATACATACATACATACATACATACATACATACATACATACATACATACATACATACATACATACATACATACATACATACATACATACATACATACAAACATACATACATACATACATACATACAACATACATACATACATACATACATACATACATACATACATACATACATACATACATACATACATACATACATACATACATACATACATACATACATACATACATACATACATACATACATACATACATACAAACATACATACATACATACATACATACATACATACATACATACAAACATACATACATACATACATACATACATACATACATACATACATAAATTTGATTCCCTTAAGACCCATTCGCTTGAACCATTTTGATTTCACTAAAATTAAATAATGCTCACGTCGGAATCATCATGGAAAAAAAGACATATCATATTTATTCAAGAGAACAAATAGGAAGCAAAATATTCTTGATGCATATATAGAAACATGGACTTGGAAGATCCTTTTAAATCTTCACTAAAATCTAGATAAGTACATAAGTTTAATGAACAATTAAACGTTCCTTCTCTGGGTTTTAGGAATAATTAGATTCTTAGCTCTCAAAAGCCTCTATTCTTTTGCAATGAAATAAAATTGAATCCTCTATCTGCTTGCATAGAGAAGAATCACTTTTCATATATCATTTTTTTTTTCATTTAAAGGTTTTCTTATACTCTTGTGCTTCCGGAAGAAGCAAAACATGTGTTAGACACTTGTATTCAAATCTCCTAACATTTTTCTTCTTTAAAAGCATAACAACATAATTTTGATTCATGCATAGAAAAATAAAGAGCCTTCTTTTGAAGATTTACATACTTTGTTGTCTCTTCCCACATGAGCAAGAAGGCTTTAAGCAACACCCATGATGCTCAGAGACCGGCCTTCGGGATTCCATCTAGATTTTAAATGATATATACAAAGGATTTTCAAAATTCGTGCAAGTAAATATCTTTCAAGTATGATGCTGAAATCCCTGGTTTACTTGTTTTTTTGGGTGGCTGTACAAACAAAGTCCTTATCAGTCTCATCACTTTTAAGTATATACATAGCATCGAGAAATTCTATCTATGGAATTTTTTGTTTCTCCTATCTCCTTCCCCAGAGAACATCTCTCGAAGCTTGCTTGTCCTTGTAGATCTCGTGGCCTATTTTTGTCCATGTGGTGCTTCTAATTGTGCACTTTCCTACAATTCTTTGCCTGTGAGATCTAACTAAATCTCAATTTCTATTTTATGAAGCTCCGCAAAATTCATGAATCTTTTACTCCACCAGAGTAATTAAAATGCAATAAAAAAATAAAGGTTTTATGCGTTTATAAGTTTATGTATTATATGGACATTAGTAGGAGGCTTTGCATATACTTAATGTTCCCAAAAATGTCAATTTGAAGCTTTAACCGAAGAGATTTGGATACAAAATCATATCCAAGTAGCTTATGAGGGACATTACGTTAAGCCATTGTCTTTCGTGTAGCATATATCCGTTGAGCTTCATCAATGTAGAATACAAATAATGTTTCATTCCCCCTTGAATGACTTGGAAATCATATCTTGGAAACCTTTATATAGCAGTTATCAAATTTCCATCTACTCTTGATATCCACATTCTTGAAGTGCCTGAAGGACAATTTCATCCTCAGCCCCATCATTTCATATGCCAAATTCATCATTTCAAGTAGCCGTGATAAGGAGAATTATGAATACTAGTAGCAAAAACACATCCTTCTCAAAATGAAGCCATGCTTTGTTTCCATGTGTGTCTTTTAGGCTTAACAATATCCATCTACTATAAATGTCCATCACCTCAGTTAGGTTCCAAGCAAAGAATTTATGTATGTACAGAAACCACATTTGTATGCTTTAGCCATAAAATATTTGAACCTAATTGTAAAGCATATTCATAGCATCGTTATGGATCATGGATTAAACTTATGTTCCGGTAAAGACATATAAACATCTTCTTTTATAGACTCATCATTCATAACTTGCCATATCATCACCAAGAATACCATCTCCAATTTCTTGTTGGTTTAGTAATCCTACAATGAACTCCCCTCATAGTCTATCATTTGCATCCTTATCATATAATCATAAGAATCTTGATGTGTATCGATATTGATTTGGGGACTTTGAATTGATGTTCGACTTACTTGAATTTGATGACTGGATTCCACGAGTTGAGAAGAACGGCTTATTGAAGTTGATGTGAACGCATCCACACATGGATTCTTTTCAAAGGAAAAACAAAAATTCATTTATTTGCACCAATGATAAGCAATGCCTCTAGCAAAGTAACATTCACCCAAAGCCTCCCTCAATTTCACATCGGAGTAAGCTATAATGAAAAAAACTTGTAGGTAGATTGTGAATGATTATTTAAGAGGGAACTTCTTTAACTTCTAATAAAAGAAAGAATCCAAATTCTGAAATGTACAGGATGCAGCTTCTCATGTTGAAACACTAACTAACACTAAGTCAATGTCTCACAACACTCCACATAGAGAGAGAGAGAGAGAGAGAGAGAGAGAGAGAGAGAGAGAGAGAGAGAGAGAGAGAGAGAGAGAGAGAGAGAGAAATTTAACATTGTTGGCCTATCTTGAAAGGCCTAGTAATTGTCTTATTCCTAATGGAAATTTTAAGTAATCAGTAAATTTTTGGGAATTTATTTATCTTCAATTTTGTTCCACGATTTTTGCTTAGAAACTAACTGAGATAGGACTCATCTATGAAACTATAGGATTGTGGTTGCCAATGTTTTCATCTTGGGCGGTCCATCAACTTCACAAATGTTTACAAAATTGTTCTCCTAGTAGTTCTATCAAAGAGAATTTCTCACACCAAGAGCACGTGTTTGAAGACTTCGAGCATGTGAACTAAGTTGGAGAAAATCTATGGTGGAACAAAAAGAGCCATACAACAGAAAGAGGGATCATAAGAATTAATCAAGAAGAAATCATATGTCAATTGTTGGAATAAGAATTTTCTAAGGTATTATCTATGTCTTTCCACTTCCAAAAAAAACTAGTACATTAGGGGAAAAAATGAACCCTGAATGGGCCTTTTAGATTAAGAGATGATTAGTGATGGAACAATGAGAAGAGGGTGGTGGCCACAGTCTACTCCTAGACTAGGCATAGGCTTCCCTTGTTTCTTTGTAGTCAAAGGTGGTATGAAGGACTAAAAACCACTTGTTCTTCTCCAAAAGTGGTTTGATAGGCCTAGATTTTGAATCATAGCCATTGGATTAACTCAAGGATCTAATGGCTCATGTTAAATGTCAGAAAAAAGTCCGCATACAATATGGTCCCTTAGATGTGGCAAAGATCTAATGGTTTAGCTTGAAAATGTTGAAAAACTACGCCTTTGTACCTCCATCGTCGGATTGACTTACAAGGGAGTGGTCCGGATTCATTTGCGTTGAATTTTGGAATGCTTTGAGCTGGAGCCCTTGGATCACTTCTAGATCCAATGGCTATGAATCTTTATTCTTGAGAGCATCCCAAGACCAAGTCGCAGCCGTCAGATCTTCAGCCATCGGACGTACGTGAATCCAACCTGCGACGGAACTGCGCCTCCTCTCTTGTCGTTTTCTGCCAGTCTACATGCTCTCTCTCTCCTCATTGAATGCTTCCAAATTTGTCTTTTTGTGACAGACAAAATCCTTTCGATCCAAGCCGTCCGTGAGCATTTCATCCAATGAATAAGAATGCCCACGACTGTTCCTCACTTGGGATCTCTTTTGTCTTCTTTTGACAGGCAAATTGAAGAACATCTTGGCCGTTCACTTGTGATTTTCCAACGGATATGATCTCCCATGACTGTATTCGACATGATCACCTTCCTTAAAGGAAATATTTTATTGCAAAACCACTAGTGGTTTTTTTTTGTGGCCTTAATCCCTCTTTTGTTAATTTTAATCCCTAAAAATTAGGGATCCTTACAAGGCCCATGCAGGGTTCACTTTTTCCCCTAATGAATTGTTTAGGATCTTAGAATTAGAGGGATGATCATCGTGATAGAATTTAAAACTATAATTCAATAGCGAGACAAGAACAATCTTCAACCTCAAAAATTTAGGATTTATAGTTTTCTTAAGGTAGACTATGGGGCCTTGTTAGTGGAGTAGAAGAAAGACCTTACTAGATCCCATTGCTGCACATTGCTAACTAAGGACTATCAAGAAATGGAATGAAACATATAGGAGATTGTTGTGAGAGTTCAAAGCTTGAGAATAATGTAATGTCCACCTTATGAGAGTGAGAGCACATATCCACCCATACAAATCCACCCATATAAATACTTCTAGACCAAGCTTTCAAGGCCTATCATGTGTCCAAGTCACATGTTTTCCCAAGAAGATTTGTTCACATGGGCTTCTAAGTCAAGTAATCACATAGGCACCTTTGGAATCACATGGGATCACTTGAAGATCACCTTTTTCTTAAGAGAGGAGCTCTAGACTTGTACAAATCCTCAAGGGGCATTGACTTGAATTATCCAATTATTTGAAATCTACACATTAGGATAAAAATCCTAAGGTTCAAACTATTCAATTCTGATGGGTCTCCAAATAAAAACCAAGGGTTCTCCAAAGGTTTCCCAAGGGTTTCTCTAGGAAACATAAGGGTCTAAACCCCTGGAACACATGCAACTAACCTTAGTTATACAACGTTCTTCCCCCCTTTAATATTTTCATCCTAAAAGATGTGTGTAGGTATAATATGTGGAGAATTCCCTTGTGCACCATGATTAGTCTCCTCGATCATGGACTCTCTCAAAATTTTGCCTCCTTTCTAACTTAAAGTTGGAAGAGAGGGAAACCTTTTGTTGATGGAACTTACTTATTACCAAGTTATGATTTCTTCTATCCCATCCTCTTATTTAACCAAACACTCTTTGTATATATGAGTCCTCATTTTTTTATCTTTGGTGCATAGTACTTTTGCGGTTTCATGAGGGATGCTTTGAAGTGAGATAGCTTGGACTATTGTATGTCGAGCTACAAGATTTTCCTGTTCAGCTAATTTTCTTTCCATTATACTAACATGAAATACAAGGTGAAGTAAAAAATTATCTAGAAGTTCCAACTCATAAGCCAAAGCCCAAGCCTTTTTGAGAATCTTGAAAGGGTGATAAAATCTTGGAGATGATTTAGGATAGGGTCCTGTTTTTAGACTTCCAAATTTCTTCAAAATTTCAAATATACTTATTTGCCAACATGAAAGGAAAAATCTTCCATCATAGGGTCCCTATATATTTGAGCTCTATATTGGCATTTCATTAGGTTTTCTTTAGTTACTTTTAGTTGAAAGTTCATATCTTGAAAGAAATATTTAGCTCCTTGGAATTTCTCATTTTGCAATCATACTGCATAAGGTGCCCTTGACTGGGACCCGTACATAAACATAAAGGGAATACAAGTAATTTTTGAATGCTTAGAACTATTGTAAGAAAACTCAATTAAAGGTAAAACAATCATTCCAATCAGTTTGATTTGAAAGTACGTAGGCTCATAACATATCTTCAAGTATTCGATTGATCCTTTCTGTTTGCCCATCAGTCTGTGGATGTTCAACTATAATCATATTGAAATTCATTTCTAAAATAGTGAAAAAAACTCTCCATAATTTTACTAGTGAATTTCCTATCTTGTTCAATCATAGAGTCATAAGAGATGTTCCATAAACATTTTAGCTAGTTCAAGAGTTTTAATTGTAGCTCAAGTAGTAATGAAATGAGTTATTTTGGTCCATCAATAAACTCTGATCGAAATCGCATCCTATCCTTTTTGGGTTCAAGGCAAAGCCCATAGTAAAGTCGATGGAAATACGTTCCCATTTTCCATTGCGGATATCAAAGGATGTAACACGTCTCCTATATTAAACTCCTCTACTTTATTTGCTTGATATTTTGTTCATATAAGTGCAAAGTTTCATACATCTTTATGTACACTAGGCTCATCCAATAGTCTCTTGACTAATTCATAAGTTCTCTTGATTCCTAGATGAGCGACACTTGAACCATCATGGCATTTAAACAAAAATCTCCTTCTTAGTTCTTGATCATAAGGTACACATATATTTCCTTCGTTTAAGAAATATTCATCTTGAATACTCTAATGTTTAAAATTAACTTTTGGATGATAATTTTTTACCTTGCTTAAAAGACTTTTTTTTGGCGCCCTTAAAACTTTCATCTTCTTGATACTTGCCTTTCATCGACTCTAGTAAGTCATTAGAGATTTGTATGAAACTCATAAAATTCAACACAGGCATATGGCTTAAGACATCTACAAGTATATTGAATTTTCCTTTTTGATATTTGAATTATAGTTAAATTCCTAGAGTATCTTGGCTCATCTAGCCTTTCTACATGTTAGCTCAGATTGGTTTGCAAACCATTTGATACTTTGTTGAGTAAAAATTATGGTTAACTTGATGCCAAACAAATAATATTTCCATTTTTTTAAAGCATGCACAATGGCATAAAGCTCCTTTTCATATGTAGAATAATTACGTTGAGCTTAGTTTAAAGTTAGAATTTCAAAAGATATTTGTCAGCCATTCTCTTTCAACATAGCTCTGATGGCTAAATCAGTAGCATTTTTTTCACCTAGAAATGGTCCATTCGGATCTATTATCTATAAAAATAAGGTTGATGCTAATGCATCCTTCACTCTTTCCATACTTTCAACTTATTGTTTGTCCCAAGTAAGGCTTTTAGGATTTACCTTTAGTTTTTCAAATAAAGGAATCAAGATCTTTGCAAATTTTGGTACAAACGTTCTAACCTTAAGAAACTTTGAAGCTCTATAATAGTTTTAGGGTGAGACAAGTCAAGAATAAATTAGTTCTTAGGATTAACTTAAATTATTATCTCAAATATAATGTGTGCAAGATAGCTAATTTTTGTTGAAAAGATTTCACACTTAGCTTCTTTTGAGCATGGCTTGTTCTCTCTTAGAACTTGGAAAATGTTTTCCAAATGTTCTAGATGGGGAGTTTTATTTTGACTATAGACAAGAATGTTGTTAAGGAAATCAACTACAAATTTTCTTGAATAAGGGCTTAGGGTTGTTTTCATTAAAGTCATGAATGGTACAAGGACATTTTAGTCCAAAAGGCGTGACTAAGATTCAAAATGATGGTATTTAGCTCTACACATTGTATTGGAGACATGTTTAACTTTAATTCTAATCTAGTGATATCCTTGAGGAAGATCAAGATTTGAAACTATCTTAGCTCCCTTCAATTGATCATAGAAATAATTTATGTGGGGCATTGAATATTTATTTTCTATTGTAAAATTTTTCAGAGCTTGATAATTGATACAAAATTTCATTGTCCTATCCTTTTTCTTAACCAAGAGGATAGGTGTTGCGAAAGATGATTGACTAGGTCGAATGAACCCTTTATTTAGGTTTTCTTTCAATTGCCTTACACTTCTGCTTGTTAGGAATATGGGAGTCGGAAGAAGGATTTACATATAGTCTTAATACTTAGGAGCAAGTCTATAGCATGATCAACTTGCCCATGAGGAGGTGGTAACCCATGGAGAATTTCTTCAAGAAAAACATCCCGGTATTTATTGATTAAACACTTATATTTAAACTCTTCATGAAAAAAAAAGAGAGAGACAAGACATATGGAATTGGATTTATATTATATACATAATTTACAAGTGTTGAAAGTATTATGTAAACTTATGATTTATGTGTATGTACACTATTTTTCAATTCCATGCTTGAGATCAAGGGATTACTTGGAACATCATGCTCCCCTTGAATCAAGTAATGAATACCATTTCTTTCAAATTCCAAAATATTTAGAAGATAACTCTTCTTTAGTATTCTACGTAGACGCCAAAACCACTCCCTACCCAACACCAAATCATTTCTTTCCATATGCATGATCTAAAAATCAAGTCTATCCTTGTACCCTTGAAACTTGATTTTGAGACGAGAGATCATAGTGTCCCTTCCTTGCATCATGGACACTACATATTGATTTGGATACTTCTATTGCAGCCACGCTAATATCTTCATGAGAGATTAGTTCAGGAAGTTATGCGTGGCTCAGTTATCTATCATTACTCTATCCCTTTCTCCTCCTATAGAGACAGGACTTTGACTAAGTCATGGAGTTCAAAATGATTTTGGACCCATATAGATTCAGAGAAACAACATTTATTCATGCAATCTTCATGCATAACTTCCAAGTTTACACAAACTTTACTATTTTAAATGTTTAAAGTTTTGATGGCGGACTACTTCCTTTTCCTTCCGCTTTTTCTTTCGGATGCCTTTTTCTTGCAGAAAGGCAATAAAAATCTTATTTAAATGTTTAAGATTAAGCACTTTAGGCAAATATTTTCATTCTTTGCTTGCGTCAATTCTTGGCCATGAAAGTTGAGGAGTCACGAGTTCTTTTTTTTTGAAAGTGTGTGTGTGTTTTTTTTAATTTGTTTTAAAGAGTTTATTCTTTGCCATAGGCCGAAGTGGCTCTGGCTCAATCTTAGCATTATCTTAGTAGATTTGTGCTAACTTTATTGCGTCTTTGAGACTTTTAAGGAACTTATATTTGTTTTGCATATCGAGGACATGAATAAACGCCATTAATTTATGCAAGTCATCCACATTTTGGATCTTCAAGACTACTTCTCTATAATGAGAAATGTATAAGGAGAAGGGACATCCTTGTTCGAGGACCTTGTCCCACTCTTGCCAATTATGTTCGTCCTTGATCCTCAATAAGAACTACTTTTTGAGAGTTCTTCAAATTGGTTTCAAGTCTTAGGAATCCTCTGATTCTTTCAAGCACTGCTTGTAAGCTTTCGGCCCAAGGGATAATCTAGTTTCTATGACTTGGTAGAATTCAAGAGTAGTTTTAAGTTGATGTAAGTCTTAACATTTCTAGAGAAAGGTCAAAATTGTATATTTATTTCTATCTTTTTCTTCGCGTGAAAACTATGGTGGTTTTAAGTATTTTACAAAAGAACGACTCCTTCAGGAAGTAGGATAGTAAGGATTTGTGATCAAATCCTTAGTTTCACTCGTAAGTGATAAATTTCTCTAGATGGATAATGCAGTATCCGATCCTTTATTCATCAATGGGTTCCTTGGTTGAATTGACAAGGATGCCATTTGAGCGAGAAGCGATTGGATTGGGTAGAGCATATTTAGTTTTTGATCCACCTTCCCTTTCACATCGTTTATAAAAGTGTGAAAGGTTCCCATTTCAGCTTGGATTCTTGGTATATGTTAATTTCATGTTTTTCTTGTCTACCCATCTCGTGAAGCCATGGTGTATACTCTATTTCTCTAGCCCCTTCGCTAGAGGCTATATTCTACTCCCTAGTTAGAACATGTAATAGCATATTAGTACCATTAAATGAGTCCCCTTCCATGAATATTTTGCAAAAAGAGAGTAATGAAATAGTCATTCGTAATTAAAAAATGAAGAATAGATGAAATGAAAAAGGAGTATTTCCCTGACTCTTCCTTCAATATTCGTTTCTTCTCAAAGGTGAGCTTGGTCCGCCTTTAGATGAGCTGTAACTCCAGTAGTATGCACATGATCATTTTTGACGTGCCTTGAAAGGATCTCCACCTGCCAAGGTTCACGAACCTCCAAGCTTCATTGAAGATGGATGTGCAAAATGTCAAACTTCTTTGGGACACATTTGAGTAGCCTCTTTCACTTGAAAATGATGAGAAAAGTTCCTTGTTGGATAGCCGAGTAGTTGAACTTCTACTAACGAAAAGTTTGGATATGCGTTGGTTGGGAAATCGCTTCAAAAAATATTCTTCAGTTGAACTTTTTAGCTCCAAGGATTCTTTAAATGTGTAGGAAATGGACCTGCACAGTTAAAGATGAGAATGTGTGGACTCAGAAATCGATGCCATTGAGCTGTCTATTATCCCATATAGGATGGCAAACCAGCTTGAGGAAAAGGTATAAAAACAAAACTAGAAGGTCCCTTTCTTCAACTCTCAAAGAAGAGAGCGTCTTCAAAAATATTGAGCATCTTTGTTCTCATGTTCAGACATAGATGGTGCATGGGCAGCTTGTTGTTTGGGGGGGGCGGGGGGGCTCCTCTAGTTGCCTATGATGGTGGATGGGAAGGAAGCCCTCTTGTGTCTTTAGGGAGAGGGGGTAGTCCTAGGGGACCCTGCTATCCTCCTAATATAGAGCCTTTAAGTGATGAGCCTTTGGGCTGGCCTTGAAAAAAAAAAATCTTTTGTAGAGCAAGGAGAGAGATAAATCTCCCACATGGGCATCTCTCTCTCTCCTGACCTCCGAATGCGGTCGAATTCCAGGAATTGAAGAACGAGGTTCTTGTCATGAAATCCTCAAGGAGAATGAGCTAAAAAATAATGCTTAAATAGAACCTGGCTTTAGAAACCACTATTGTGAGAGTTCCAAGTCTGAGAATAATGTCCACCTTGTGAGAGTGAGAGCATATATCCACCCATCCAGCTCTAGCCCTACCCCAAGGGCTCTAGGGCTGCCATGTGTCCAAGTCACATGGTTTCCCAAGAAGGGATTTCCACATGGGTTTCTAAGTCGAGCAATCACATGGACTCATAAGGAATCACATTGGATCACTTGAAAATCACATAGTTTCTTGAGAGAGGAGCTCCATACTTATATGCACCGAAGTATCCAACTATTTGAACTTTAGACCTTAGCATAAAAATCCTAACATTCAAACCATTCAATTCCCAAGGGTCCATACAAAAAACCCAAGGATTCTCCAAAGTTTTCCCAAGGGTTTCTCTAGGAAACCCAAGGGTCTAAACCCTTGGAACCCACACAATTAATCCTAGTTATAAAACAGAGAGTAATTTTCACATTATCTCAGCATATTAGTAATTCCATGATTAAACATATTCAAGGCTTGGAATCCTCAAGCAAGGTGTGGGAATTCGTAGGAGATTATACTCAAACAAGAGTCAAGCAAAGAATAAGTAGCTCAACACTAAAATGAATAAGATAAAAGGGAACCATAGTGTAGTTTCAATGAGTATATACAAATGCCTTGGATTAAGCATGAAGCTATATAGAAGATGATTCAAGTGGGTTCAAAGTCGATAATATGTGGTGACTATATGCAACTCTAATGCATGTAAGGGATAGTATGCATGATACTGAAAAATTACTGAGCTTGATTTTGAGAGGAGAAGCATGATTAAGAGATCTTGATTTTTACAATCTACCAATCAACAAGCATATGTGAAGATGGGGATCACATTCGTGGGCAGCTATGGCTCTATGCAATAGATTTTTGGCAAGGAAGACACAAATGTATCAATGAAAGGTTCCAAAAGTAATGAGAAGGGGAGGCACCAAGATAAATATTTTTATTGAAAATATATACAATGGTGTCTCTTCAATTTTGATTCAGAATCATGAACGGAAGTATTTTCACAACAATCCATCTATAGAGAGCCATTGCAGAGAATATAAAAGCCAAAAAAAAAGGGATTTCTGTAGAAATCTTCATCTCCAAACCCGATGGAGGAGATTTTCAAATATTTGATGGCATGTCGCATGACATTTTACACATAGGTAATGCAATGATTGGAGGTAACTAGAAACCAAGATGATCGGTGGATGTCTTAAATATATGTACCCAACATAACAAAAGAAATTTCATCGTTAAGTCAGATGATAGATAGAAATACCAAGTTCAAGCTCACAAAAGGAGAATTGTATGTTTAAGACCCTAAGGATGCATACAAGTGTTCTGAAAAGGAAAGGAAAAAGGAAGGACTCTTCAAATTGAAGGTAAAGCCTAGCTTTCTTCAAGGTTTTTATTTTACTTATGGTTGACATGGGGTATGAGAGGTTGATTTTGGGCACCAAACAAAGGGCCACTTAAACTTGTGAAAAATGAAATACATGCATAGTATGTGGATAGATGATGGATCACTAAGATTCAAACCTCAAAGTATCCCAAAGTTTTAAGCAAACATGTCGATATTGAAACTAAATTAGACTACATTTTGGGAAATAAGGCTTCGTTAGCCATCATCCAATGGATCTCCCACATGAAACTGTTTCTGGAATGAAAAGGGAGCCATTGATACGAATTAAATTACTAGAATATAGTTTTGCTAGATGCATTAAGTTTTTTGCATGAAAACAAAATAGAGGTATTTCAATGGCTCAAGAAGTTCAAAGAGCAAGTGTCGAAGGAAGCACAAAGATTCAGCAATTTTCTTAGGTTTCATGGGGGGGGATATATATCCCTCTATTTTTCTCTATTCATAATTGATAATATTATTTTGATCCCACCAAAAAATTGGGTAGTAATAAAAGGGAATAGGTAAACATAAGAATGTGCTAGAAAAACACTTAATGAAGTACATATTCCTAATTATAATGATAAACATTCCATAAATACTACAATATAAATAATGAGTAGAGCTCCCGACCAAATTCAAAAACCCATATTCAAACATTTTATGGGAACAAACCAAATCTTTACTGTATCGTCGTGCTTGGCTGCTTGTGCTATAACAAGTAGAATGTTAGGAAAGAGCAATGTGTGTTCTAAGTATGTGCAGATAAAAAGGACAACATATTAGATGCTATATCCCCAATATTCGTTAACGCAAAGTATCAACCATGTTTTTGCATATAGAAGATGAGTATCCGAACAACGTAACAAAAAATATAGAGAGTGAGAGAGCATAATTTTGAGTGGTTGAAAATGCTAAAATACACGAAATGGTCAAGGTAAGGTATTATTATTAGAGTTCAAGACTTGGAGGCAACCCCAATTCAGGAAGGGTGAGAAGGCAGGGAATAAGAACAAGATACATGCTAGAGATGGTGGAAATAAAATGATGGAAAAGTAGTACCTATCCTCTGATACCATGTTGAAATAAAACAACTACTCCTTCTAGAAATCACATAAATAAAGAAACTATGGAGGAAGAAATGAAAGATATGACAACACGATAAAATGAATTAACATAGATTCAACAACTTACATACAATTTTCTATGAGCATGGAGACTCCATGAGGAGAGTGAGGGAACTCTTGCCAAGATTTTCAGTGAATAAGGTTGTGAGGAGTGAAGTGAGGGCCTCCTTATATGGAGTTGAAGACCAGTGAATAAGGTTGTGAGGAGTGAAGTGAGGGCCTCCTTATATGGAGTTGAAGACCAATCTTCTGGCATGTAGGAATATGAAGATCAAGGATAGATAGAACTAAATAAAAGATGAATTATTTGAGGAATTTATGAAAAATGGGAGACATCAAAATCATTGATTAGAAGACGAGTATGAAGAAGTTTTATATCAAATAGAAAGAAAATGAAAATGAAATAGGAAAACTCTAGAAAACTTTCTTTCATGCTCAAGGTGACCGAGAAGGAAAAAAGATTCGATTCTATATAAACATGCAAGATCGTGACATTCATGGAATGAAGCAATGAAGGATGAAGGGGAGTAGGAATCGAAAATACCAAATAACATTTTTGCCTCCTCATAATATTCTAAGTTCTTATCAAGTACTTTGTTCTTACGTTGATGAACTTAATAGATATTGTAAATTACTACCTAAAAGCTTTTCCTAGTCATTGAACACACTAGTAGTAATTATGGGGATTAATACCTCTTGATTTATGTTCGCATTATATTAATAAAATCGTATCCACTAATGCACACTAGGCGGATGGTAAGGATCAATTAGAAAACAACTCGAGCTAGTAGCAAAACATAGATTTGCGATAAGATGACTTGCTACATAGAGATCCAACAAATAAATAGTCCTTTGGTTGATAAAACATGGAATAAATTGCTCAATTACTAGAAAGTGCAAGTTATTAAGGCCTACAAAATGTAACTACCTAAAAGTATAGTCAATCAAATTAGTAATATAACAATGAAGATATGCATTCACTCATTATTAGCACATCAAATTAGAATAGACCATTGCAAAAATAAATTCACATGTGAGAACTATGTAACTAAAATAGTAAGGCTATGCTCATACTATGATAGAGTTCCATCTTCATTCTTTTCTTCTCCTATTTTCATCACATCATTTTAGTTTATTTTAAACCCCATCTTCCCTCATGTTAGGGTCTCCATGAACAAAAATTTGAATTGGATGGGCTGCAAGCTCATGCACTATGAGTGGTTACACCTTGGCTTTTTCCACCATGCTGCCTATTGATTTTCCTCAGCTTTTTCCACCATCCTATTCCCTTCCCCCTATAGCCTAACACAATTCATTATCCCAAATTCCTTCAAGATCTCTCACGTATATATTCTTCAATAGATGTAGTTTTTTCTCGGTAACTAGAAAACCTCATTCCATAAACAATAATCCAAAAGTCCTTGTTAGTCTGACCGCATACGACATTTTGTGTTTTCTTTTAATCAAGTCCCAATGGTAACATGTAATGATTATATCATCCATATAGAGTGCATTGATAGCGTACTTGCAAATGCCTATAAGTTTCATGGGACCACTCGACTATGCTAACATGTTTTGTATTACAAGGATCACCCATACAAGGGAAACCACTACAAGAATGTACAACCAATACAAGATGGCCCATAAACTAGGACTAATAGCTATAAATAATTTGATTAGAGAGGATGTAAGGGATCCCAAAACCCGAGATCCTGTGTATGAAATATAGTATCATAATTACAAGAACTCCCTTGATAGAGATGAACTAGATACAAGATATAGTTGGAAAGGATCTTGTACTACCTGATTATGTGATGACAATGCGAGGTGTCCAAAAATGCGACTAGTCACCACGAGGATAAGAAGATAGAAAGGAGAAATATATGGAACTTGAAGATTACTTACTTAGAGATCATGACACCTTGAGCTCCCAAGATTGGCATCGAAAATATTAAAGATAATTATAGCCAAGTGTTCCTTTATAGATCTTCAAAGGCATTTACATATAGTGGTTACAAATTGATGATATCATTGATCGCATTGTCAATCATATCATTGATGATGTCAATGATAAAACCTATATCTCAAGATGTTGAGACCACATGTAGACAGTTGTTCTTAGCGTTTATGTATCTTCTCGATGCCATAGTGATGTTAGATTTTCCAAATACTTCAACAATCATGTGTATAAAGGTCCATATGGAATATAGGGTGACTTCAAAAAAAATATTTTTCCCATTTCCATGCCATCACCTCCCTCTCTAATGATGATTTTCATGAAGAGCATGTGTAAGACAATAGTTATACAATATAACACATGAGAAATAGTAGAGAGGATAACACATATAAGAGAATCTCAATAATTTTCTACTAACATCAAGTACAAAGATGATGTCGTTGTCCATGCGTGCACTCTCAAAGTAGAGCTTAAATGGTGATCTAGACAACTCTAGATAGGGAGATACAATTTAGAGGTATGCTGGATCAATTCGATGTCTCAAGTAGTGCAGAAGTCATGTATATATAGGATCATGGATGGCCTTCCATGGACGGCTGGGTGGTAGAGCATGGGCCGCCACCGCCCGTGTAATTTCCATACACCGCTTAGGTCGGTTGAACTGATCTAACAAATATAAATGATTTTTGACTCTGAAAGGGAATATTCCATGGAATATTTCCTTTACCATCACGTTGAGGGTGCTGCCCTCGGACCCCCACCAGGGGGCCCGCTGGCCCCTTGGGACCCCCCAGCCAGGGGGCTGGCTAGCCTCCTTGGATCCCCTAGTCAGGGCTGCTCACTACTGCCCCAGACCCCACAATTGGGGACCCTGGTAACTCCCTTTCCTTACAATACCTTACATGGTCCAATATGACCTTCATCCAACATGCAAGTTGGGATTCCCATCAATTGGATAATGCAAGTTTGGCTTCTCCTCATAATGGGGACCTTACAAAATGTGCATACAATCATGAGGGATAGACATTGATCATATACTAACAACCTCCCCTCAATGTTTACCGATGATAAATCAAGTAGGTCTCGGTCCTATGCTCATCTGTTGAAGGTGCCTATTGAGTTGCTTTCTTCCAAGTGCTTTAGTGAATATGTCAACACAATTTGCCTCTGTTGGGCAATATTCTAGCTCCATAATTTCATCTTCAATTAGCTCACGAATTTAATGGTATTGTACTTCTATGTGCTTGGTGCGAGCATGAAATACTGGGTTCTTTGCAATGGCCATACAACGTTGATTATCACACTTGAGTACAATCACCATATTTGATGGAAAGCCTAGATCTGTAAGAATTCTCCTTAACCAGACCGCCTCACAAGAAGCAAAACAAGCTGCTTTGTAGTATGCTTCATTGGAGGAGAGTGTGAGAGTTGGTTGTTTCCTACTTACCCAAGAAAATATTCCTGAACCAAGTGAGAAATAATATCCAAAAATTGATTTTCTAGAATCACAATCTCCAGCCCAATCTGAATCACAATATCCTTGAAGTGTATCTCCTCTAGTATAAAAAATACCAAAATCCAAGGTTCCTGCAATGTACCTTAGAATTTGCATTCTAGCATTCCAGTGACTCTCTTTAGGTTTGTTGGAAAACCTGCTTAACACTCCAACAGCCTAGCAAATGTTTGGTCTAGTGTTGCACAGAAAGATAAGACTTCCAATGAGCTTCCTATACTTCTTAACATCTACATCAGGCATGTTATCATCCATGGATAGCTTATGATTTACCTCCATAGGTGTGCTAGTTGGTTTACAATACATTATTCCAAATGCCTTGAGAATTTCTTTGGCATATTTTTGTTGTGAGATGAAAATGTCATCCTTCCTTTGCCATACTTCAATTCCCATACAAAAATGGAGTAGACCTAAGTCTATCATTTCAAACTCAGTTCCCAAGCTAATACAAGTTTGATTGATGAGTTCCTGATGATCTCCTATAATGATCAAATCATCTACATATACAATGACAACAACTAGCTTGCTATCACTTTTCGTTACATACAAGTTAGCATCAAAAGTACTTCTTTCAAAACCCATATTTTTGAAAAAAATATATATCCATTGGTACCAAGCCTGTGGAGCTTGCTTAAGTCCGCACAAAGCTTTCTTCAACCTGCAAACTTTATTTTCTGAATTCGGCACCTCAAAACCTTGTGGTTGAGATACATACACCTCCTCCTTGAGGTGACCATTCAAAAATGCAGATTTGACATCCATCTCGAAAATAGGCCAAGCCTTTTGTGCAGCTACTGCAAGTACCCTCCGAATAGTTGTCATGCGTGTTGTTGGTGCAAAAGTTTCTTGAACATCAAATCCTTTGATATGTGAAAAACCCTGTGTGCTTTATACTTAGGTTTCCAATTCCATTTAGTACCTATTACCTTCTTCTTTGGTGGCAAGTTGACTAGATCCCTTGTATCATTTTTGAGTATACTATCATACTCAGACTGCATTGCCACTCTCCAACCTGGATCATCAAGGGCATCTTCAATGGTGGTAGGTTCCTTTATTGAGTCCATCATATATGCCATTAAAGCCATGTTAACAATGTGTCATGAGGCTCTTCTTTGCTCCTCTATTCTCTTTGATCTTCGTAATCCATCCGAGGATGATTCTTGTACATCTACATGTGGATTGTGATCATCAAAGAGGTGTTGTGCCCACTTTGGTAGTGGCTTACGTTGTGCAGCTACAACTGGTTGGATTTTTATTGAGGAAATTTCTCCATCAGATGTTTCCTCCTCCTCAACTTTAACCTATCTTTTGATAGGCACAAGGTGAGGTATTTCTCCATTTGATTAAATAGTAGATTTATTTTTATCTTCTACTAATGTGGTCCTTCATCAAACACCACATCTCGACTGACAAACATCTTCCTTGCCTCAGGATTCCACAACCTATATGCTTTAGACTCTTCACGATATCCTAAGAAGACACACTTTTTGTTTTCTGAATCCAATTTTGATCTTGTTGAATTAGGAATATGTGCATAATAGAAAAAACCAAAAATTCTGAAATGCAAAACTGAAGGCTTTTAACCAGAATATGCTTCTTGAGGAGTCATCCCCTTGAGTGCTTTTGTGTAGCTTCGATTGAGGATGTAGACTGCTGTATTGACTGCTTTTGCCCAGAATGAATCAGGCATGTCTTGAGCCTTTAACATACAACAAGCCATTTCAAATACTGTCCTGTTCTTGCGCTCAACAATGCCATTTTGTTGAGGTGTATGAGCTGTGGTAAGTTGCCTTTTCACACCATGCTCCTTACAATAATTATTGAGTTCTATTCACAAGAATTCACCTCCTCTATCTGTTTTGAATTTCTTCAGTTTCCTTCCTGATTCGATTTCCACATACTTATGCCACGTTTTAAATTTTTCAGAAGCATCAGCCTTCTCGCGAATGAAATAAACCCACATCTTTCTACTATAATCGTCGAATAATAGAAAAAAGTAGAAAGATCCTCCTAAAGCAGGTGTAGAAATTTTACCGCAGAGATACCAACTCTAGAGGAGATTCAGATCCATTGCTCGTTTCTCTTGGAAATGACTTTCGTTGTTGCTTGCCCATCATACAAGCTTCACAAGGTTCCTGCAAATCAGAAAATGTAGGCAAATGAGCGACCATCCTTGTTCTTTGCATCTCCTTTAAAACTGCAAATCCGAGATGCCCAAATCGTTGGTGCCATAACTTGCTTACATCTTTATTTTTTGTAGCAATTAAGTCACTTAACTCATATAAGTTATCACGTCTTATGCCTTTACCTACTACATTACCTGATGAATCCATGATTTCTGCACCACTCTTAACTGCAAATTTGAGATGCCCAAATCGTTGGTGCCATAACCTGCTTACATCTTTATTTTCTGTAGTAGTTAAGGCACTTAACTCATATAAGTTATCATGTCTTATGCCTTTACCTACTACATTACCTCATGAGTCCATGTTATTGCAGAAACTGACAACACATTTCTTTTAAGTGTAGGTACATAAAGAACATTGGATGCCTTTTTCTCAACACCTGGAGAAGTGATAAACGAGATGGTTCGAGTTCCTTCCGCTGGACACTTGGAGTCATTTCCCACCATTACAGTAATGGATTCCCACAGAGGCACTAGGGAACTATACCAATCCATTTTACTGGCCATATGGCCAGAAGCTCCACTATCTAAAATCCATGGTTCATCAACACGAGCTTGAGCAGATGAGCATACCTCTTCGATAGCTACCCATAGTTCTAGCTCTGTGTTGTTTGCACACTCTTTGTTCTTCCATGATGATTTTATAGTCCCATTCTGCTCATGAGCTTGCTTCTTTCTCCAATCCTTGATGGCATGGCCTTTCTTTTCATAATAGAAGCAACTTCCTGTGAAATTTTTCTTCTTTGGCTTCTTCTTTGATCCATCAGAAGAGCCTTTACCTTTTGCATTTGTTGAGAATGCAGCATCACTTGCAGTTTGCCGATTCTTCAACCGCATCTCTTCTTCTAAAAGCATAGCACAAAATGTGAGGGGAGTTGGTCTTACCTAAGTGTTAAGGGCTGTTACTAATCCATCATACTTTGTTGGAAGAACACATACACATCTTCAAGTCACCTCTTCTAGTGTTATAACAACACCAACTATAGCCAATTGATCTTGAAGATGTTTTATCCATTTGATAAAATCTTCAGGCTTTTCAGAATTAGAATGCTTTTCATTGCCCAAATCATTTTCTAAATTCTATATCCTAGTGTGGTTCTTGGTCTCATATTGATGAGCCAATATGCCCCAAGCCTCATGTGCTTTAGTAGTCTGTTGAACTAAAGTAAGCATAGAATCACTTACACTAGTGACAATTGCACATAATGCATCAGCATTCCGCCTCTTCCAAGCTCGTAGAAGATCTGGATCTGGTTGAATCATCAATCTTGAATTTGCTGGATCTTCAACTAGTATAGGCTCTGGATCCAATCCCATCGGTCCCATAACAGTGTCAAGTAATTCATAAGAGTCCAAAATTGCAGAAATTTTGAACTTCTAGAGTGCATAGTTGGTTCAATCCAGCTTCCCTTCAGTGAATGCAGGTGGGCGAATTCAAATAGGTGCAGCATTAACATTAGCTGAAGCACCAAGACCAGCGTTCGACGATGAAGCCATCATTTAATCACTCGAATAATCTACTGATATTCTAGTATGCTAGTAGGCTAAAATAATGATACTTCTCAAGCCATTCAAACCTTATGACTCTAATACCATGTAAGATAATAGTTACACAATATAACACATGAGAAATAATAGAGAGGATAACATATATAAGAGAATCTCAACAATTTTCTACTAATAGAAAGTACAAAGATGATGGCCTTGTCCACCCGTGCGCTCTCAAGGTAGAGCTTAAATGGTGATCTAGACAACTCTAGATAGGGAGATACAAGGTAGAGGTATGCTGGCTCAATTCGATGTCTCAAATAGTGCAGAAGTCATGTATATATAGGATCATGGGTGGCCTTCCATGGACAGCTATACATGGGCGGTAGAGCGTTGGCGGCCATTGCCATACACGGCTTAGGCCGATTGAACCGACCTTACAAATATAAACGATTTCTAACTCCGAAAGGGAATATTCCCTTTATCGTTGCAGCGAGGATGCTGCCCATGGACCCCCACCAGGGGGCCCGCTGGCCCCCTTGGACCCCCTAGCTGGGGTTGCTCACTACTGCCCCGGACCCCACAATTGGGGACCCTGGTAACTCCCTTTCCTTACAATGCCTTACATGGTCCATATATGACCTTCATCCAACATGCAAGTTGGGATTCCCATCAATTGGGTAATGCATGGTTGGCTTCTCCTCATAATGGGAGCCTTACAAAATGTTCATACAATCATGAGGGGTAGACATTGATCATATACTAACAGCATGTACGTGACTTTAAGATTTTCTAGGATGATTCGTCCTAGCTACTAGTCTTTCTAGAGTTCTTGATATGTGGTACTAGAACATGATGATGATGAATGTCATAGTTTTGATGAGACTGTTGGCATAGGGCGTGCAATATATCACAATAGTGAGAGGAGCATTGTATACATCTTAACCTCTTTATAAATTATTTCTTGAGAACCACATAGTCTTGAAATTGATTGGAGTTATGTTTAATCAATCATTTGGATCCGTTATGGGGAAGCACGGCTCAAACAACCCTACACTCACACATAAGTGGTGGTTTTTTTCCAATTCACCAAAATGGTTCTCAAACATTTGAACATGCACATCTTGTTCATCATTTTAATGATCTCAGAATCTAGTATAATGTATGCATACCATCTAAGTTTGTAGATACTCTTCTTGTTCTTAAAATTTATTGCCCTCTTTTGACGACTCCCTCTTGAAGTGGCCATGTGGAAAATCACGAAACAAAGACTCTTGTGTATGCTTCCATCTCTAACTCTAAGCACTCATAAAACTCATTAGTATGTATTTCAAAAATTCTATGTGAGGATGTTTGTTACTAGAATATAACTCGAAAATACTTTTAGGTGATCTTTTTATGAAATTTAAGGAAAAGTTGAAGCCGGAATCTAGTCTAACTAGGTATAGTTTTAGTGGTTCATTGAAGGTATTACTTTATTTGAGGTCTAATGTCTTTAGAGACTTTAATATTTTCAGATTATATATTTTATTTCCTTCTTCCAAAACATATGATATGATTGAGTGTGTATTTTAACTTATGTTTTCTTACTACACTCCTCTTAGGTCGGGTAATCTATGTCATTGCACATTATCTCTTGCTCTTATTGATCCACTCAAATATGAGTTAAAAGGTATTTGGGGCCAAACCCCTCTTTCGTTTTAACTTGCTCTTGAGTGATCACCTTAATCACTTGACGAGTTCCTAATTTTTTCCATGAAATTGGTTAATTTCCTCTTATTCTCTTTATAGAGCATCAAACCATAGAGTTCAAGAAATAGGCACTGAATTTTCCTAACGTGAGCGTTTGGTTACTCACTCCTTAGGGAAGTGGAAATTCATGTTATCAAATGCGCTTTTGCCTCTTTCTAATGTTCTAAATTCTTTTTAGACTGTTTTCTTTTCAGCTTTTTAATCTTATGAAAACTACCAAATACTACTAGTAAACTGTTACCGTTCTTTAATCAAACATAAAGTGGCCTAGTCATTCACAGATTGTAAGTTCGACCGCATTTGTAAGACCTAAGAAGTCTGTGTTCATGCTCCCTGTGTACTGTTTTTTCCGTGTATTTTGCAGTCTTTGTGCGGAGTATAGTGTGCGGCCTTAGAAGCTGGGTTTTCTACTCCGAGGATATCATACTGGAGGTTGTGAGAAGGACAGGGTATTATCGTGCATTGCCATCGAAATACTTGAGTGGTATCAGAGCAGTTGGATGCAAAAGCTTTGTTCCTTTTGAGCGAGCCAAGCGAGCACCCCCCTGGGCTTTCTCCAAGGTTTACGACTAAGGCGGCGACCAAGGCATAGACCTTGGCATACCTTGTCATCCGAGTCACCGAAGTCACCATTGGTGCTATTGGCTACGCACGAGGGAGGACCTCAACGATGAAGGAATATAAAGGTTCCCGGTACTTCCCGGGAGGTCACCTATCCCAGTACTATTCCCCTCGGAACTACACTCTTGTGGTGTCTAAACAAGGGGAAAGACTAAGGTTGACATTACCTTGAACATGTTTTGGTCCATCAAAGCTTCATTCTTTGCTTTCAAAGCCTATTTTTGAAGCATTTTTGGGGTGTCTTTTGGAGTCATTTTGGAGTACTTCCGCACATAGTTCTCTTCACACAGGTCCAAAAACATCAAGAAGAGTGTTTTTTGTACTTCTCTGACATTACTATCAACCTTTGGGGCTGTGTTTTCAGCCACACTTGCAAAACTACACGTTTCTTGAAAGATTTCAGTTTTGGTGGGAGCAGTCACTGCAAATTTATGCAGATTTTTTGAGCCAAAAAAAACATCAGTTGACAGACACTTGCAAGTGTTATTGGTTAGTTTTTGGGATGTGCATTCAACTTTTTAGTGTCATTTTACTGCATATATTGAGCACATACACATTATGTACGCTTCAGGGGATACCTCTTATGTACGTCCATGTGGTCATTGACATAGGAGTTATGTTCTTTGCATAAATCCTTTTATGTTTGATAAAGGGGGTCGTAGTGAGGTTTTCTTAACTAGGAGACACCCAGGATGTCGGGGTCTCTTTGGTGATGTAGGTGGAAGACTTACCAAGCCTCACCATAGGAGATGTATGATAGATGTTCATAGGTGCTCGATATGCCTAGCTGGATTCTATTGGGTAACTGATTATATGCAGTGGAGTGAGTGATTCACTATGTAGGCAAACATGTTAGTACTTGCAATTTTATGATATTTTGACACTGGTCATACACTCATTTTGCAGAGGATACTCTGACAAACTTTTTCCAGATTTTTTGGTTTTGTCAACTATACAGTGGTTGATTTACTCCTTGATACACTTATTCGTTGGTGTTCGAACTCTTCTAGTTCCATTATCATTCCATACAGTTCTCTATCATCATGGCATCAGAGGTCTCAGGCACATCCGATGGATCAAGGTCTAGTGCTAGTGTTCCGAGGAGGAGCTATAACTTGCAAGGCAAAGACCATTTTGAGATCCGAAAATTTGATGGCACAAACTTTGCTCTATGGAAGAATCAGATTAAAGATGTGCTGATTCAAAGGAGGCAATGGAAGCCAGTAAATGGAATTTCAAAGAAGCCTGCTGACATGGATGAAGATGATTGGGATGAGTTAGATGAAATGGCCAGGTCTACCATTCATTTGCACCTGGCAGGTAATGTTTACTTTACATGTATTAGACTGTGAAAGTGCAGAGGAGCTTTGGAAGAAGTTATCCAATACATATGAAAAAGAGACGGCATCAAATAAAGTCTGTATGATGAGAAAATTATATGACCTTCGCATGAAGGACACAGATAGTGTTGTTGCTCATCTAAATGAGTTTGATTCTATATTCTCTCAGTTACAGGCTCAAAAAATGGATATGGATAATGAAATGAAAGCAGTATTGCTGTCATGCACCTTGCCTTCATTATGGGATACATTTTGCATAGCTATTAGCAATAGTTCACCTGGTGGTAAAGTCGTCTATGATGACATATGTGGAGCACTCTTGAGTGAGGAGATTCATAGAAAATCTACGGTTGGCACTCAGAGTGGAGATGCATATAACTTTCATGATTCTTACCAAGGAAAGAATCAACAATGTGGTAGGAGCAAGAACAAGGAAAATAATGGTCAACGAAATAAGAGTAGAAGTAAATCAAGGAAGAGGGATATCGAATGCCATTATTTTCATAAGAAAGGACACATGAAGAAAGACTGTTATGCATTAAAGAATGCTAAAGGTAAAGGACAGAATGTTGATGGGCATGTTAAACACTTACCTGCACCATCTACTTCGACCGTGAAGATTGAAGAAATTAAGCTGAAATTCACATTAGATAGTGCTTCACCAAAGTATAAAGAAAGAATTGTTGCAAAGGTTTTTAAGCAACAACATGCTGTTGATTTCGAGGGAATCTTCTCTCTAGTGGTCAAGATGACTACCCTGTGCATGTTTCTTGGATTCGTTGCAATGGAGGACTTAGAGCTAGTCCAAATGGATGTGAAAACTGCTTTCTTGCATGGAGATCTTACAGATGAGATCTCTATGGAACAACCATAGGGTTATGTAGTTACTGGCAACAAAAGTCTAGTTTGTAAGCTTAAGAAGAGCTTGTATGGACTTAAATGGTCCCCTAGACAATGGTACCAAAAGTTTGATGGTTTTATGAAGTTTGAAGGCTATTCTCGAAGCAATGAGGATCATTGTCTCTACACAAAAAGATGCTTAGATGGCAACTTGATATGCTTGATACTTCATGTCGATGATATGCTGATTGTTGGGAAGTCCTCTTATGATTTGTCAATTCTCAAAAACAAGTTGAGTCAGACATTTGATATGAAGGATTTGAGGGATGCCAAACATATTCTTGGCATGCACATTACTCATGATAGGAGCAAAAGATGCATATACTTGTCTCAAAGTGAGTACATATCCAAAGTACTTCGCAGGTTCAATATGCAGGGTGGAAAGGCATTGAGTACACCTTTATCCACATATGTGAAATTGAGAAAGGATGATGGCCCCAAATCAGATGAGGAAAAGAAATTCATGACCAAAATTCCATATCAGTTTGCTGTTGGTAGTCTCATGTATGCTATGGTAGCTATGAGAGCAAACATTGCATTTGCAATGGGATTTGTGAGCACATATATGTCTAATCCTCGCACGAAACATTGGAAAGCGGTCAAGATGATTTTAAGATATCTGAGTGGCACTAAGGAAAAGTGTCTACGCTTAGGTAGAGCAAAAGCATCCATTATTGGTTACACAGATTATGACTATGCTGGTTGTGTAGACAATCGTAAGTCTACATCAGGGTACATTTTTCATTTTGCTCGAGGTGCTATCTCTTGGAGATCTCATCTTCAAGAATGTACAACTGTTTCCACCACAGAAGCAAAGTATGTTGCAGCAAGTGAGGCATGTAAGGAAGTATTGTGGCTTTCTCGTCTTGCTTGTGATATGGGTTTACCTCAGCATGTACCTCGTTTGCTCAGTGATAGTGAGAGTGCCATTGATTTGGCTAAGAATCTGGTCTATCATGCAAACACCAAGCACATTGAGGAAAGGTATCACTTCATTCGATATTGCTTAGCCACTGAGCACATTATTCTTGAGAAGGTTCATACTCGAGATAATGTTGCAGATGCTTTGACTAAAGCTCTACCACAAAATAGCTTTTGACACTGTTGTCACTTGAGGGGGGTTACTTGATTCATGATCTTACACAGTCACTTGTATACTATGTAACATGCCCATCAGGTGGGAGGTATAGTTTGTATACTTACACTCAGGTATTCTTTATCATTCTTTATTTTTTCTCCCATAGTTACTTTGGCCATATAGGCCTTTAGCGGGAGATTGTTACCGCTAGTGTCCATGTGAAAGGCCAAATGGCCACTGGACAATTCTTTGTATATGCTCTTTAATTAAACATATAGTGCCCTGATCAGTCCCAGACTATCAATTCGATTGCATCTGTAAGACCTAAGAAGTCTGTGGTCATGCTCCCTGTGTACTGTGTTTTTTGCGTATGCTGCAGTCTCTATGCAGAGTATCGTGTGCAGCCTTAGGAGCTTGGTTTTCTACTCCGAGGATATCGTCGTGGAGGTTGCAAGAAGGAGAGGGTACTTTCGTGCATCGCCCTTGAAATACTTCATAAACTTCATCTGATCACTGAGCATATTAGTTGGAAGTGAGGTGATTATTATCTCCTAAGGAAAATTCGATCTAAAACTATGAAATAACAAGCTTTCCCCATCCTCAGTACCTATCTAAACAAATACTTATCACAAATGCACTTTGATAAGAAGGCAACGATCAATAATTATGCTGGGAATAGAAAATATACTAGCTATAAGATAATACATTATACAAAGATAAAGGAACTCGGCAATACTTCAATGCATAAAATACGAATAAACTAAAAGATGGAAGAAACAAATTAAATTCATGTAAAGTGAGAGTTATTAAAGTCGAGAAAATGAAATTCACACACATTGGAGTCGTTCAAGATAGAAATGGAACTAAGCAGGTATATGCATCCATTCATTCTTAATACATCAAATTATAAGTATTCACCATAGAAATACATTTAAACACGAACTCAGTAACTACAATACTAAGGATATGCTCTAATTCTAATGGAGCTCCCTTCGTCATCCATTACTTCTCCTATTTTTGTGATATTAGTTCACCATCTTTTATACCAATCGTGCCTCATGTCAAGGTCCCTATCAACGCAATCTACGAACCATGATACTTTAAGATTTTGTACCATGAAGTTTTACACTTAGAGGTGTGCCTCCATGTTCTGATTTAAAACTTGAATGAAATTGTTTTGCCCCACATTGTTTTGAGCATACTCCATCATTGAAATTGTCTTCAAGATATATTTTTTATACGTTTTCTGAAAGATTTTGATTTTTCATGGTTAGTGCTATATTGGTTTTTGGGAGATGAATCAATATCCCTATGCAGATTTGGAAGTTTCTAGTCCCTTATGTGTGGTTTTCCATAATGTCCTAGAAACATTATTTTGGATGTAAGTGGAAGTTCAAATATAAAATGAGAACTCTAGTAGACACCAGTGGATCAATTTACAAAACTAAATATGGATACTACTATATGGAAAAACAACCTTTCCAAGATATATATCCATGTAGCTCTATGCGTATGTGCAAAGGAACACCTTCATTGTTTGCAACCTTTATCAATGTTCACATAGAGAATAATAAAAAAACTTACAAAAACCTTAAAAAACTACGCAGACAATAAAACAAAGTGGAATCACCTCAAGTTGATAAAGTAAGAAGAAGTTACAGATGAAAGAAGAACGGTTTGAAGATTAGCCCACTATGTATAAAGCTAGTGAGCAATGGTTAACAACGAGGATGTATAAGATAATAAAATGGACAACTTAGTAGTAAGCTATGTGTAGCAACTTCCTAACACCTTTATCTCAATTAGAAGGATACAAGATTTCATGGAATTACACTAGGGACTTCAAACTTTTGGAGAATTTCAAACTAATGAAACTTTAACAAATGATTCATGTTGTGATCATGAATTAGATATAGACCACAATGATGATTCAAAAATGGAAGAAATAGATGACATGGTACTTGTAATAGATGATGATATTCAAAATGAAGAAAATGATGTATTCTAAATACTTTGATTAGATTCAACTGCAAAAAATATGTCATTATCATAAAGTGATGATTCTAAATATTACAAAAAGTGGCTTATCTATTCAGGGTTTTTTTATTGAATAATTCATCAATAGTGAACATATCAAAATATGATGATACCTCTGATAGTCTTCCATATTTGTTCATATGCATCGAGAGATATTTGCAATTTTTTCACTTGATTTTCCATCATCAATTCTCTTTTGTTGATCATCCATTGTTCTCTGCAAACCTTGAATCATTAATCCTTCACTTGGTAGTTGAATATATAGAAAATTTCAAGGAAGAGGACCTTCATGTCCTTGATTATGAAATTCTACATAGTTTTTAGGATCATCCAAATATATATCTACATTCTTTGGGAGATTATCCCAATTTATTCATAATGATTCTCCTTCTAATCCCTCTAGTTCTAAATCTTGGTGAAATGAAAATGCTAATCTAGGTTGCACAAATTGAGCATTCTGTTGAGATAAAATCCTTTGTGATTCAGTATGATCAAGGTGATTATTCATATCTGGTATTATTTCCATGTTTTATGTTAAAATTTACAAAACAAAAACATTACTTTTAAATCATTGACATCATTCAATCGACATAATCACATCATCATTCACATAATTCAATCCATATTATTCAACTCAATCCACATTATTGATATCATTCAATCCACATAACTCAAATGAATCCACATCATTCAATCCATATCATTGACATTAGTTAATTCTCATAATTCAAGGATAGTAGCGATGATAGTTCTATGTGTAGATGTATATGTGAATATGGGAGATAAAACGATGTACAATTTATGTTTGCTCCCATATTCATCTATTCATTTCAAAGATGCAACCCTCGTGGGGACAAGATAGTATGGTATGGTCCATAAAGTTAGAATAAACGACTCGAGGCTTTGTAACAAGATTTTTGTAGCAAAAATATTCATACTACATAGTGGCAACATGCAAACAAGAGAGAATGAAGCAATGCGTGAAGCCATAATTCTGCCTATTACCCATAGTGGAATAATCAGCCCACTTGCATTAGCTAAACACCATATTAAAATCCATGTCTTATTTTCGAATTATGGAATGTTGATCAATTGGACATGTGGCTGGAGAAAATGAAGAAACAGTGGTTAAATGTACCACATATTAGAAGCATCAATGGCACACAAGCGGACAATATGATTTTTGCACACTTGTAATATATCAAATAATGATCTCCATCCAAGCAATAATGTGTTAATGTTATATAATAAGTACATTAAGTTGAAGTATTTTTATGATACATGAAGTGATCATGTGGATTTAATATGAAGTGATTATGATGGATTTGGATATGAAGTAATTATGAAGGATTTTTACATGAAGTGATTATGATGGATGTAAATTGAAATGCTATAATGTGGATTATGTTCATTATCTATATATTTATCTATGTATCATTAATCAATCAGTAAGTGAATTAATGAGCAAATCTATATTACTATCCCTATATCCATCATTATATCTATTTATCTATTTATTTATGTTTATCTAATATGCATCTATCCATCTATAAATATATCAACCAATCTATGTATTTATCTATTTATCACTATATCCATGTATCTATTTATCTACCTATTTATATACATATCAATCTATCTAATTATCTACAAATGATGTGGATTCAATTGATGTACGTGGATTGAATGATGTTGTGGGCTTCTTATCTTTGTACATTCTCTAGTAATACATTCAGTATTGTGTGTTGTGCTCCAAGCTTTTTTTTCTCTGTACTTGTTCCATAGTATTCGGCCTCACTCTCTTTTGTCTCTTCATCATTTATTAGTGTAAATCAAAAAATTTTATGGTCCATAAATCTTGGCTTTGTTGTGATATCCAATGCCAAGGCTTTTAGCACTTTCACTATTTATCCAAAAATGTGAGTGAGCTCCTTCCTCATTCGCTCACCTCTACAATCTGCAACCCTTATAGATAAAGAGGAATCTTTTGATTTCATCCTCAATCTCTTTATGCATGCTACCAAGAAATGAGCATAATCAAACGTGAACTAGAGATAATAGAGTTGAGAGCTCTTTAGTGATACCTTTTGAACTTGATCCTTGCTCTTTACTATGAAAGACTACTAGGTCCATGTTAGGATTTGTTTGAGCCTCATTCTCTTCTTCATTACAAACTATCTTCTTATTACAATGAAGCTGATCCTCGAATTGGAGTGAAATAGTGCTCAACCTCTTTTTGAAGTAGCTTTTAGTAGATGTATTATTATGACTTGATTAACTTTCAGATTTTATGGACCATAGTACAAGTGAAGATAAAAGTTGATAAATTAGGTTGAGAAAGTATCCTTAAGAGTATTTGAGCTTGGAAAACCCACCAATCTAAAGAGGATAAGCAAGGTGGATGGCTAGCTAAACCCAAGGAAGTCACCCAATCAGGAAGATTGGGAGGTAGGAGTCATGTAGAAGGAGAGAAAAGTCATCCAAGTTGTCTTGAAAAGGAAACAAAAGAAGTCACTTAGGAGCCAAATAAGGTCACTTGCCTAGCAAAGGGAGTGGAGAAGTCCCCCATCCATATCGATCTAATCTAGGAGTTTCCTATAGAGGAACGTGGCGAGCTCACCTAGATAAGGATTTCCATCATCCAAAAATACCTAGGAAGTGGAAAGACTCCTTTGATGAGTCTTTTTGCTTCTCATAAGAGCCTTTTTCTGCACTTGGATAAAATATTCACAAGACCCACACTACAATAGACCTAAGGAACAATGCACTGGGAATAGTTAAGAGGAAAACCAAAACAAAAGAAAGATACACATAAGAGGGACACAAAACATATAAGTTAGATCATCTAAAAAACATACACAACCCTTCTAACAAGATAGGTTTACAACTACATCCCTACAACACCAACTCCAAAATTACCCTCTAAGCTTGCAGCTTTGAGAGGGACTCCCTTGTATATAGAAGGAGCTCGCCACTAATCTTCTAACAATGGTGCAAGAACTAGAGAACTATATGACTAAAATACAAAGCTACATACTAGCATCTCTATGTTGTTCTTGATTTTTTATATTGCGCATGAAGTGCACATCCACTTATAGAACTAAGAGAAGTTGGATATTCTTCAAAGGGTGTGTGGATGTTTTTCTTTCAATGTTAGGGAAGGAACAATAGACAAGTGTCTAATTCCCAGGTAATTGATATTGTTAGTGACAAGGGTTGTGTGTATAAGCTCGAGATAGTTGACACTATCATTTTCTCTTAGTATTAGAAATTTCAAGGGATGGCCTAGATTGAGTGGTCCATTGTTAGACATCCCTACTATCATGAAGAGGTCTCTTGTGGAGGTATTGCCCAATGAAGAATTTCCCATGAAGAGGTTGCACACAAGGAGGTGTTGCCCAATGAAGAGTTTCCCATGAAGAGGTTGCACATGAGGAGGTGTTGCAAAAGAAATAGAGGTCATTGAATGATGTATATTAATGATCAAACTTGGGAAGGAAGTCACCCATTATGGCTTAGCTTGTGGAGGAAGTTTCCCAAGTTTTTTCCCTAGAAGGAGAAGGTTTCCTAGAGTCTTTCCCAAGAAGGGTGCTAAGCGCACAAGGCCATATCAAACTCGCCTAGGTTGGTCATTAGCCCACCTAGGGCCACACTTTAGTTTCCTAGGGGACCTTGGACTCCACAAGGTAGTCATTGACATTCCCTAGAGGCTTGCCACTCACCTAGGTTGCGCATTAGATAAAAAATTTCCACATCTAACTCACCCAACAAGCCTTGGAATCGTCAAAGTGATCATGGACTTGCCTTAGAGGCTTGGACTCTCTCACATTTGCCTGTCTTTCCCATGGCCACAAGTAACTCATCGAGAGAAGCTTGGACTCACCCACATGAACATAGACTCGCCCTATGGGCTAGAAACTCACGTTGGAGGACCGAAATTCACTGAGGAAGACTATTATTTGCCCTAGGAAACCCATATTCACGAAGAAGTGATGGGAATCGCCCAATGACTTCTCTAAGCAATAAAGATAGTCCATGGCATTTTATAGTCACCCATTAGCAAGTGGAGGTCCTACTGATGAGGTTAATGGTCCATATATGTTGACAACAAAGAGGTAGTTGCACAAAGGTTAGGTCAACCAATGCCTCTACAGATTACAAGATAATTTTTTAATGGCCCATATGGCTTTACTTTTCTCTACTTCTTATCCACGGAAACTACGATTTACGAAGAGTTTTCACCATGCCCAACTCATTTGAATAAATTCATTTATGAATATGATGGAAGAAGCTCATGTCTGGATTTAACATGAGGCCTATATGAACCTATGTGATTTTCTTTCAAATTCATCATTCCAAAGTCTTGTGAGGTTGAAAGGAAAGATGGGTCACATCCGCATCATAAATCGACTCCATGAGACGATTATAGCGTTGAATAACTTTGCTTCTTATTCAAAGATCCCTCTTCCATAAATATACACACATGAAACATTCTATTTTATTTACGAGATTAAAAGTCAATAGTTAGAAAAAGTACGATCCCATATTGATGTATTATTTGTGATATTAGCACATTCAAATGTTGATTACCTATTTATGATATCAACAACATCCCAGCATGCGAATTTCAATAACTTGTTAGCTTGTGTACAATTTGGGAAATTATAGCCTCACTCTTTAATACATGGATTCCATCAAAATCTGTTCTCGAATTTGTGAAACAACTACTGATCCAAATAAATTTTTTGAAGAACATTACAAATAGGTTGAAGACGGTAGCAGATGTTTGGTGGGTCAGTAATATAGCTTTTGATCTCTTCAATCTCTCTAAGTTGATACTCAGTAGCTTTTGATCTCTTGAATCTCTCTAAGTTGATACTCAGTACCGTAAAGGATGAAGCTCAATGACACACACACACAGAAACACATAAAGATACATACATACATGCAGAAGTACCTATTTACTTATATGTACATGTAAAAAGTTCGTCTAGTCATATATCAGCATAAGTCCGTCATTAGATTTCGCTCAGATAACAAAAATTGCATATACATACTTTGATTGCATCAAATGTGCAAGCTCAACAGCTTTGCCCAATTTGCATACAGGTCAACCAGGAGTGTTTTTTGCATGCCCATATATGTTTCTGCATGTACATAATATGTAGGTATTAAAGTGCCAACTCAGAGGGAATAAAGAGCTCAAGTTTAACATTATTGACTTACCACACTTATGATGAGCTCTTCAACCTATTGGAAATGTCCTTCAAAAGAACCAGTCAGCTTTCCATGTACTTATAAGATCCTCTCTCTCTCTCTCTCTCTCTCTCTCTCTCTCTCTCTCTCTCCGCGTCGTTGTGTTGATTGAACTAACCGGTTGACGACATGAGCAGGGCAATACTACGAGCTCGACGTTGCATTCTGGGGGACAGCACCGGAGGTGGGAGGATGGGTGGGATGGGGGCTGAACCCCAGCCGACCGCAGATGGTGGGTGCTAGCGTATGGATTGCATACGACGCCGCTAACGGGACCAACGTGCTACCCTATCGCTTGACTGCGGAGGTTGCAGGCGGCGAGCCGCTTCGCTGCTCCGCCGTAGACTACGAGGTGACGAACTCCGCCGCATCTGTCACTGGCGGTGGGCGCAATATCGCCTTACGCGTATCGCTGCGCGTTAACACGTCTGTGAATCCAACTCTTTATCATGTCTGGAACAGGGGATCCTCCGTGTCGAACTTTCAGCCTTCCCCCCATAGCATGCAGACGTCGGACCTCCTATCAGTTGCGCAGATCGACATGACCTCTGGAGCGCGTGCCTCCTCCTCGTCCAGCCAAACCCTTAAAAACGTAATCTCTCTCTCTCTCTCTCTCTCATAGCACAGTCAATTCATTATCCTTCTGTTCTCGCATCCTACCGACAATCCATCAGTATTGAATACGTTATTTAGTAATAGTACGAGAAGGGTTATGATTGGAATATGAATTGTGTTTGGATTTGTGAGCACTATAAACCATTCTTCAATATCTAAGATTTGACGTATGATTCTTCACAAAATAAGACTATAAAATCATACGTACATTCTCCTACACAGAACAAGTACATAGATTAGCTGCATAAGCCGGTTTCCAAATACAACTAGATTATGTGTACAAGCAGAGATATTCATCCAGAAAATAAACAAACATAAAATTGAAGAAAATAAAAACTTTATCGTCAATCTTTAAGCATCTCTTTTGTAGCCCCATTTTGTGAACATTTAATATAGCATGATATAGATTTTCTTGAGAGGTAGGTTTTCAGAATCATGCATGCTTTAAAACTTTCACTGATTAATGTCACAATGTTAGTGCTCATTTAGGTGTCATAATAATCCAATTTTGTGTATGCGTGTGTGTTTTGATGGCACCTGGAAAGGCCCAAATGGCAATTATCTGAAAATCTATAGTTACTACTATAGTTCGACCTTAATCTTTAGTATATTGTTTCGTTTTGTTGAAAATTTATTTTTGGAACACTTTGTAAAGTGCTAGTTTCTTAACTTGAGATATGTTATGGTCTTTATGCTCTGTATTTTGGGTTTGGTCTACTTTTTGAGGAGCCTATATTAAATTATTTAATCACTCGGCTTGAAAAACTAACTGCAGTTGAGGAGGAAAGTCATGAACACATTGTGAGATACTTCCTAGATCTCTTAGGTGTTGCTTCTCCTCTCTCCACACAAAGGCGGGAATGTATGGCCAATATCTCAAGATTAAGATCCAAAACGATTTTGAAAGACATAGCTCGGAGGATTGATGGTATGCTGTCCATTGGTGAATCTCCTATTCACACAAATCTCTACCAAAATATATCAACAAATCTCCCTTGGGAGTGATGTGGTGAACAAGGCGCTCACACTTATGTATAAGGAAGTGTCAAGCTATGTGGTGAGAGATCAATAAACAAATGGAAGTAAGCCCAAAGCTTTATGGAAATCTTCAAACTTCTCCCTAGACAGAGCCTTTGTGAAAAGGTGTGCGATGTTACCCTGTGTAAGCATATATGCCAAAATGATCTCTCCAGTAGAGAACCTCTCCTTGACATAATTATAATTATAATTTGTTCATCTGTGAGACAAAAAATTGAATATCACACCAAGATATGCAAAAGTAAATCAGGCCTCCAATTGCATGCTCATAGAGAACAACATCAAATGCATGTTCAATATCATGAAGACTCAATTGTATAAACGTCCTTCCATAAAAGTGGTAATATCTTTGCAATCTTCAAGGCCAAAGCACTACAATAATATGTTAATATATTTTTTTTGATAGAACCTTATTCCTCCATCAACTTGCATAAATTGAATGCCCAAATAATGATGCAAAATGCCCCAACTCTAACATCTCAAAAGAGGCATGCAAATTAGCCTTAAATTCAAAAATGTGCTTTTCATTAGGACTAGTGAGCAACATGTAATCAACATACACAACAATGATTAGAATTACATCATTTGCATGCTTAACATAGAAGGTGCTCTTTGTTGGAGTGTTCTCATAACCATGTGCAATCAAGTAGGCATGTATGTTCTCATACCAAGCATGTGGTGCTTGCTTCAAATCATAAAATGCCGTTTTCAACCTCTATACTTTGTTTTCATGCCCTTTCTATGAAAAAACATGGAGTTGAAATACATATACTTCTTCATGTAGGTCACCATTCAGAAATGTAGTTTAAATGTCCAATTGATGTACATTCCAACCATGACGAGCTACAAGTGCACAAATGCTATGAATAATGGTCATTCCGCATGTGGGTGTAAGGTCTCATAAAAATCAATGCCTCTCTCTTGAGCATAATGTTTTGCAACAAGCTTGCCCTTAGACGTGTCAACTATTCCATCACGCTTACAATTTAGCTTGTGTACCCATTTGGTGAAAGTGGACTATTTCCATGGAGGCCATTCACATAAAGAACAAGTACCATTTCTCATGATAGCATCATATTTTGATTGCATAGCAGCCATCCAATTTTCTTAATTTTGTGCTTCATCAAAAGAAACACGCTCATTTTCATTACAAAGACTAAAGGCAACCATTGCATAACAATCTAATGCAAAGGAAGCAGTAAAAGAGCCTAAATGTGTATGATATGACATAGGTGCAGCTAATTTTCTATGTCACAAAGTTTGCACCCACCATTTAGGCATGATTTTTGCCTTCTCTATATGAACCTTCTCATCAAGAAGTGCACTACGTAAATATGCATAAAATGGAATCATCTGTATTATCATGTGGAATCTATAAAGGCTGAGAAAATGCCTCATGTGGAGCAACACTTGACTCTCCGCTTGTGAAAAGAGGAAGCAAAGTGTCGTACACATCTTTGGAGCTAATGTATGTCTCCTTAGTACATGAAAGTAGTGGCTATATTGCATCTTCCAGGTGGAAAGATAAAGGATGTACTTCTATGGATTGGATAAAGTGATCATTGGTATGGGACTATGGAAATTGACTTCCTTTAATAATTTACTTTGATTGCTAAAGAGAAATAGAATCAAATCCAATAGGGAACATCAAGATAAACCTTAAATATAGGTCAATGAAAATACAATCATAGATTCAAAAAGAGGTCAAAAGATTTACCTACTTGAACCACATAGATACACTTTGTTGTATTTACAAGAGGTTAAATGGAATAAAGATAGCATCCTTTATCCTCTTAAGAAAGTGCATTCCTTTTAACAAAATACATAGCCAAACTTATATTGTACAATAGGAGGATAATCATTTTAGGGATTTTTCCAAGTCAAATCCCAAGGGTGAGAAGCATGCTAAAAGTCACACACATTCCAGTATAAGGCCTTGAATGATATAATGATCTCTAGAATATCATTTTATGAATCTTCCAATGATGAGAACAAGTGAGGCAAGAATGGTCACTAAGTTCCTAGAAAGGTATGGGATATGATACTGAAAAAAAGGTATCTTTTCTTCCAAGACCATCGAACTAAAAGAAAAGAGAACTTGAATCATTTAATTTCATTTAATAGATAGAAGATTTAGTAAGAAGGTATCTTGATGGATTGATAAGTATTATTCATTGATTAGTTTAAGGATTCTAAGGAATTGGTTAAGTAAGACATGATTTGTTCCTCTTTGCAAAGCATTAGTGAACTTCAAGGTTAGTATATCTATGTTATGAACCAGAGTTGGTTCAAGGCAGTTAAGTACTAGTACTATTTCGAACAACCTACTAAGCTAAGATGAACAAGGAACTTGGGTAGAGACCTAGAATAATGGTCTACCAAGTAATTCTCATTCCTAAATACATAATTTTAATATTTGGATTGAGGACGTCTTGAAGATGAAATATTTTCAAGAAATATTAGCCATACAAGAACAAGGATATGTTCTAAGGGTTAATCTAGGGAAACTCAAGAATGATCAAGGCAAGGATCCATTTTACTAGGAAATGAACTTCAAAAAATTGGTTTATTATTCATCTTTGAGAATAATTTGGACTTAATGGTTTAAGAAAATATTGATAGCTACAAATCCACCTACCTTGTCCAAGATTGAGAAAATGATAGCTCTACACATGGCATTTATCATACTTAGGTTGGGACTAAGTATACCTACATTTCTAAGTTCATTCCTTTTGCTAGAGTCCTACAAATATAAGTAAAGTAAATTTGTATTTGAAAAGAGATATAGAAGAGTAATTTAAATAAAGAACATCTAAAGATTCATCTGCTTTCTGTTAAAAAAGGAAGATCAATCTAGTTTTTTACCATTTCAAAACAATGGAAGGACTTCTATTGCATAATCCTAAAAATTTTTATATCTCTTAAAAGGTATAAGGTATACAAAAATGTAAGGTTTATCAAAGTTGGTTAATGATTAAAAATTATTACCAATGGGTTTTATGAATATTGATATTTTTGAAAGCACCAACAAGAACAATTAAGCTAAGGCCACCAGAGAAATCCACCCATTGCACTAGTCCATACCTACAATGCATGCGTGTACATCCACTTGGACTAAGAAAATGTGATTTGGTTAAGGATAATGATTCCTCTCCTTTCATATTTAGGAGGTTTATAGCCCTTAGAGGATTATGGGAGACAAATATAAAGAGCGAAATGACCATTCTCAAATTTTAGATAATGGGGCACAAGGGAATACTCCATATTATATACTTCTATACATTTTATGAAAAATTCTTAAAAGGGGGAAGAATGTTGTATACTTATAGGCCAAACAGCAAAGGACATGAATTTTCAAGGTCCAAAGTTACTTTGAGAACACTTGGAGTTTACTGAGAAACCCCTTGGAAAGTAAATCCAAGACTATGTTTTGAACCCTTGGGTTATTTTGATTATTTGAGCTCACAATCAAAGGGTTTCAACTTTAGCCTTGATTTATCCTAAGGCGTGGGTACCTTGGTCCTGGGAGAAGCTTTCCCTAGTGCCACTTTGGGGTCTAGGTGGGGTGTACAACCATTCAACATATCCACTTATATACATCCATACAAATGGAGCATGCATACATACATACACACATATGTATGCGCACACATACAATCATACATTTATACATACATACATACATACATACACACAGATACGTACATACACACATGCACACACACATATATATATGTATGTATATATATATATATATATATATATATGCACTATGTATGTATACATACACACACACACACACACACATATATATATATATATATATATATATATATATATATATATATATATATATATATATATATATATATATATATATATATATATATATATATATATATATATATATATATATATATATATATATATATATATATATATATATATATATATATATATATATATATATATATGTGTGTGTGTGTGTGTGTGCATGCATCTATCTATGTATGTATACATGCACATATACTTACATATAAAAACTAAAGAAAATCTATATACATATATACATGCATGCTTAACTGCATAGGCACAATACATGCACACACACACACAAACACACACACACACACACACACACACACACATATATATATATATATATATATATATACACGCACATACATACATACAGAAATGCATACATACATGCTTTTGTATATATATCCGTACATACATGCACGCATGCATAGATACATATACATGCATTTACACACACAAATGAACGCATAAAAGTACATAACTGTGTGAAAGGTTTTCTCACTTGTATGGGGATGGTATTTGTTGAATGTTTTCCTAAGTTTAATATCCATCTTCATCTTCATTCAATGCGATTTAGCTCAGCACTAAAGTAATAATGGAATGAAATAAAGAAACGACAAGACATCTTTCATTAAAGATGGAAACAAATGCTTCTATCATCATAAGTATGCCGCCTAGAGCAAGAACAAGTAAGATCTTATGAATCCTGACATTAATTGGTTGTATATTCTAGTTGGCCGATTTGTATGTATGTCTGTCGTTCTATGAAGGTGTGGATAGAAAGAGATCAATTGATTTTTTTCTTCTCATGGAGAATAGGACTTTAAATGGCGGCATCAATTTTTCCATCATCGCAATGATAGAGAGTGGTGACCTCACCGTACTTGATGGCCAAGATTCCATGTCCATTTTGACGACAACATACTGCATATCTACTTTCTATAATAGACTTGACCTCTTAGTTTTTTTTTTTTGTGATAAAAGGGCTTTGAATTATAAACAAGGAATGTATAAACATGTGAGAGAGAGTTACAAAGAAGATTAATAACCTCTTTGTTCTCTTTGTGAGGGATTCACTTATTTCTGAGCTTGTTGTTGTTTTTATGAAGACCATTATGTAGTGTCTAAAGGGGGAGAAGGGCGTGTTCTTAGCATTCGTTCAACAGCAAGAAACACTTCTGATAATTGTTTGGGAGAGCTTTAATCTCCTTCTGATTGCTCGTTTTCTGTACCTTTCAGAGGCATGGAGTAATTAATACAATCGCATGGGGCGTACTATTTCCCCTCGGAATAATGGTAGCTCGATATTGCAAGCCGTTTGCAGATCCTCAATGGTTCTACATTCACATACTCATTCAATCTTTTGGGTACGTCCTTGGAGTCTCTGGTTGGGCAACAGGCTTAACGCTGGAGAAGCGATCAAATGGGAATGTCTATGAAAAACACAAGTACATTGGATTCATCCTCTTTGCATTCTCTACTCTGCAGGTACGTCTTCCCAAAACTCAACAATAAAATACTTCTCAGCACCATATCCATGATTCATGTCTGTGTCTGCAATGCTTTCTAAAAGTGTTCTCAAATGACTTCTCCTTCTCAAATGGTAAATGAAAATCTAGCATTATAGTCTTAATGACCAGAGATTAATACCACTTAATTTCCCGAATATACACTTAATCATCCTGTTAGGCTCCACCTCGGAGATAGTCTATATGAAAAAGCTCTCTACTTCAAAACAGAAGTAGAGTTGCCTTCCGACCTGAAAGAGCATACTTACCATATGATCTGATGCAGATCCAGAATCTTGCTCAATTCGCCTTCTACAAACGAGCATCCGCCTTTCAAATATAATGCTGCTGCTGTATCGAAAGCTATGGTGCGGCCTGCACAGAATTACTAAATCCGTCTTTCTGTGCACTCAAAATGTCCACTTACAGAGGCGATGATGCATTTTTTCTCCTAAAACCTTGCATGTAAACATACTGTCTGTATTTCTAATTGCTCGAATGCATAGCTGGTTTCACAACGAGGTTGCGCACTATGCATAAAAGCGGAGGATGAATGAATGCACTCTATGAAATGATAAATAGTACGCATTTGATTTCTATGTAGTTGCTTATGTTTTGTATTCCATGGATGTTGATGAACCTGGCCAGGACAGCAATCTCATGCATGAGATACATGCGGAACTCCCACCCTTACATGCACTCAGAAGCACATGTGTCCGAAGAATGAAGCATTGCACATGCACGGGCTTGTGACATGCAGATCCATGAATTGCATAGTCAAGCACGTCAAGGACAGGTGGAATTATTGCATGTAGCGTTGCCACACAGAATGAGCACTTCACTTTGATGCATATGAGAAGAACACGGAATTGAAAAACTATGTCATGCAGACACACTAGGATTTGAAATACGTAATAAGTGGTAATGCATATCACATTGTGACGATTAAGTGGCTCTTATTAGCTTTCAATTTTTTTAGTACAGTTTAGTTAATCGTTATAGGTAAAAACTTTAAGGCACACATAATGTGTACATAATAAACAATAGCATATATCATCGTCTGTCAACAGTTGTACAAGACTAAGATTAAGGATGCAAGGCGTACATGATTAGCCACCAAAGCGGACCTAGCTGGGTATTAATGAGGGAGTCCATCAATCCAATTTTCCATGACACCTTAAAAAACTGTGTGGACGCAAACGTGAGTGCAAATTTGTCAAAGACAAAAAATATCGGCATAGGTTAGGAAGAGTTACTAGAACAAATGATTATCTTCAAGATTCTCCTCAATGTGTGCTTTCGTCTTGGAATCCAAGGCCACAAAATCAAAGAGTGGTCACTGAGGAAAGGAGGTTGAAAGGATAAATCCTAGGCTTTGATTCAGTATTACCTTTTTCCTTTTCAATGAGATAATCGGCCCTAATACTAACCCCAACACCAATAGATTTACATGGATTTGTCGAAAATACTCTTTGTTGGAGCAAAATATTAGTTACAACAACCATGGACATCAGCAGAATCACTTTTAATCAAAGGAGTAAAAGAAAGAGAACAAGAATTTCAAAAAATATTAAGACGGAAAAAAAACAAAGAGAAAGTATACAGACACTCTTAAGAAGCAAACTATCTTTATGTACTACTCCCAAGGATTCACTCAAGTAGGAAAGACAAATAAATCAAAAGAATAAAGTTTCCAAATATATTCAACTAAAAAGAAACAAAAGCCGATAGTAAGAATACTAACTTAGGATTATTGGGCCCAATTACGAGACATTGGATATTTTTGGCATTGGAGGTTGCAAAAATACATGAATAGCACAAGGAAGAAGAAGAACTTGGAGAAAAACACAACACATATTGTATTACCAAGTGAAGTACAAAAATAAGTGACCCCTTAGGGTTATAGGAATATAAACAAGTTAGGGGAAAACTCCTAAAGAGGGAAAAAAGTGTTCATGTAGTCCTAAGTGTGTTCACACATCAGTACCAAAATGTATCAACAAATCTCCTCTCAAGTGATGTGGTGAATAACGAGATGGCACTCATGTATAAGGAAGTGTCAAGCTATTTTCAATGAAATCAATCTTGAAAAGGAAGTAAGACCAAAGCTTTGTAAAAAGCTTCAAACTTCTCCGTAACTAGAGCTTTTGTGAAAATGTCTACAACATTATCTTATTTAGGAACATAGGCCAAACCGATCTCTCCAACAAAGGATCCCTTCTTGACATAATGATAGTGCATCCCAATGTGCTTTGAGTGAACATGGAATAAAAAGTTTCTCAAAACTACCAATGCACTCTAACTATCAATAAACATGGTATTGCAAATGACTAATAAATGCTCAAATAATCCAAAAGACATCTATGACACAAACACTCAACAATAGTTATGAATGCTTTCCTAAACTCAACCGCATAATTTGAAGTGACCACAATAGGTTTCTTCTTTCTCAAACAAGATGTGCATGAGATACCAAGCATGAAGCAAGGACCATTGATGCACACATGAGCTTCATAGCCAGCAACTCAATCTGAGTCAAAAGAAGCATGGAAATCTAGGAGTAATGATTCCTTCTTGTAATGGTAGTTAAGCATGTGAAAGACAAAACATAACTTTGCATATCCTCAAGGTGATTTCTTAAAGGTGATATCTAAATGCATTAGGAGATGCTTAGACTTAAGCTCAGATGCTTAGGTTTAACCTCAGATTATTAGACTTAAGTAGTAGAGAAATTCCTATAAAATCCCATAAGTAACTGGTAATAGCTTCAATTAAAGAGGAATCTAAAGATAAGAAGTAATATAATCCCTAAATATGAAGAATTCAATAGATCTTGAATATGAGGAATTCAAGTAACTTGGAACTATATTGGTTTTTCTTTTGAAGACTATAGATGGATACTTTTGTCGAAAGGTAAACCTACAATAATTCCTTTATAATTCATGTTAAAAATGTGAAAAACTCCAGAAAAAAGTAGTACATATAAAAATGAATCATTAGTATTTCTTAATTAGTACATATTCCACGAGTATTCGTAAATATATTTTCTAATGTTTGTAATCATCAAAGACATAGGTTTTATTATCATACTCATTATGGTCAACTAGAGAAAATCTATACGCATTAATGACCAATTAATGACCAAGAAATGAGAGAGAGAGAGAGAGAGAGAGAGAGAGAGAGAGAGAGAGAGAGAGAGAGAGAGAGAGAGACGAGAGAGAGAGAGAGTATTTGGACAACGGAAGAATCAAAGTGAGTATTTATATATGTATGTATGTAGGTATTCATGTGTTTATGTATGTATGACTTTATGTATGTGTTTATGTATGTATGTATTCATGTATTTATGTATCTATGTGTTTTTATATGTATCTATTTATGCATGCGTTCATGTATGTACTTCTGCATATGTGTGTGTATGTATGTTTGTATGTACGTAGGCGTGCATGCAGGTTTTTTTATGATTATCCATTTATTGATGTATGCATTTATGTGTGTATATGTGCATGGCTGAATACACGTATTTTATTACGGATATATGAAATTGGTTTTATTTTCAACATATTTTATTACGGATATATGAAATTGGTTTTAAAGGAATTTCGAGATGTAAGTGTTTGTTGAACTTTTTTTACAGTTTTGGTGCATCGATCGTACAGCATGATTATGTATCTTTCTTCTTGTGAGTGTGCTTTATATTATGTATTTTTTTTTTCCTTGTTTTGTATTCATTACAATCAGGCTTTTAAATTACGTGCCTTCGTGAAGGCTATGAGATCGTTGTACCTTGATGTAAGATCGTCATAATTTCATGTGTGTAATAGTGTATGAAGAACTCAAATCTATACATAGAATATTTGAGAAAATAAATTTATTTTAGTTTGTCTTTCACTATTGCATCTTGTGTGCTCAGTGAATGATCAAATCGTTTTACAAGTAGAACTTTGTAAAATCCGGTATACATTTATCTCATAATTTTTTACAAGATCAGATATTATTGCAAGATTCTTTTCATTTTAAAAAAAGAAAAGAACGTTATATACAGTTTCTTTTTTCAATTTTTGGAATAGTTGCAAGATCTATCATTCCTCATCTCAATTTCGTTTTCTAGATTACAGCACTACTGGCAAGGCCAAAGAAGGAGCATAGTTTAAGAAGGTATTGGAACATCTACCACCATAGCCTTGGATATACCTTGGTTTTGCTGGGTATTGTGAACACTTTTATAGGATTGGATATTTTGGGTGCTCCAACATGGGCCAAGCATGCCATCATATGCAGTTTATCAGCACTTGGAGCCTTGTGTATTTTACTTGAAGCAATATCATGGTATGTGGTTTACAAGAAGAAAAAGGAGCAATGCAGGATCTCAACTAAGTCAATTGTGCTTGATGATTCATTGAAGCAGCACAGCATTGGAGCATTTGGTCCCACTGAACACATTCTTAGGGTCGTTTAGAGTTATGATGAGAGACCTTGTACATGTCAAAACGTTGAAAGCTTGAAAAATATTATCCTTTTGATATGGGATTAATATAATTTCTTGATCCCATAGTTTTGCAGCTCCCAATTTAGAACAATATAAAGAATCATATTGTCCTTTTTTTCCGGAATATCCAATATTGTTTGAATAGAATTTTATTGTTATCTGTTTTTTTATATGATTAATATTTGACAGCCATTATAAATGGAAATAGGAATTCTAAGAATTTGGTATTCACTACATGCAAGAAAAAAGAAAAAATTGTGATCATAAATAACCTACCTCATTTGTATCACCCATTATAAATGAGAATCGGAATTTTAATAATTTCAGATTCACTGCATGCAAGGAAAAAGAAAAATCCGTGATCATAGACAAGCTATCTCATTTGTATCTTACAGTCCATTACATTCTTTCAATCATTCAAATAACACAAGACATATAGGTAGTAAAATAGAAAATATATATAATTATGTGAGGCTGTTTCTTGTGTTTATTTTTAAGTAAAATGGACATTGGTAAAGTTATTTTCTAAGAATGAACAATTCTTAAATTAAATTCTAATAAATTTCTCTTCTGCTCTACACTTATTTGTTTTTACAAAAGGTTAAAGTAAATTATCAAAAGAGAATTCACAAGAACATATGAGGATGCAAACTAGGTTAATGAAATTTCCGTACCCTTCATGGACACAGTCCAATTTTCAACTTATCAAATGTCACATTAAATGTCACATTGTGACCAAAAGAAGGTAGCATTTTATGGCTCTATCCTTCGACCTTCTTTATTATATTCTTTATTATTCATACAAACCATGAACTACTTCATGTATTTTAATTTTTATGATATTTATGTTTCCCACTGAAAGGAAATACCCATCTTCACGAAGTCTACAAATATCATTTGCGAAGAAAAAACCCCAATCCACTGAATGAATCTGTGAATTTCTAATCTGATAACTATCAAAATTTACGATATAAAAGATTTTGGGAGGCCTAAATATTAACTTAGAATAATAGATTTACATGCAAGATATTGATTGTATTATTAAGTGTGAATATGAATACTCTTCAAACCACTAAAATAAAAAGAGAAAAAAACCCTAATGCATTACGTGTTTGCATATTTAACATGTTCATCACAAAAACGCCATAGCATTCGTCCCGAATAAATGAAAAATTGGATATTTTATAGTAAGAAAACAATGTTCTCTTAGAATGGATAAATGGAAAACTGTTGATATATTTAGGTAGTGATGTGTGTGAACACTCTAGGACCGCCGGGGCACTTTTTTCCCTCGTTAGGAGGTTTTTTTCCCCCGGCTTGTATATACGCCTATTGCCCTAATGGGCTATTCATCTTTGTACATTCTCTAGTAATACATTCAGTCTTGTGTGTTGTGCTCCAAGCTTCTTCTTCTTCCTTGTGCTGTTCGCGTGCTTTCGCAGAAGTCTAACTCCAACAATTGGTATCAGAGCAGGTCGTTGCTTCTTCTAGGGCGCCGTCGACACTCCTCCGTTTGCAGTTTCAGATTCGCACAAAATTTGGTGAGCATACTTAGGGTGTTTCCGAGATCAAAACATCTTCGCTCTGTGGTGCCGAAATCGCGATCTGAGCTCGTTTCAGCCTCCGAACGCACTATCGTAGTGCTTGTGCAGGCTATTTCATCCTTTTGTGCCAAAGGTATATACCAGTTTCTGTTCGCCAGTTTAAGCGTCTCGAAGTCTGCTACAGGTCTAGCAGAACTCGTCTGGGAAGTTCTGTTCAACTTTTTGAGATACAGTCAATTTTCTGCATCAAGGTATTTTAGTCACCGGCCATGGCTGAAAGCAGTGATGTATTCCGTATGTTGGCTGTTGAGGATAAGTTGGATGGTACCAACTACCCATTATGGGCTTATATGATGCGACATGTACTGGTTGCAAAAGGATTGTGGAACATTGTGCAGGGTGTTGAAAGACGTCCTGTTACACCTGTAACGACAGGTACTGCAAATACAGGTGTTGGAGCTGATGAAGATGGTGTCGAAGATGATATTCCGCAGATTCCTGTTCGTGCTGCTGTTTCTGTTGCACCTACTGCAGAGCAGATTCGTTGGGATGGCAGAGATGCCTAGGCACATGCATTGATAGCTTTGTCTGTCAAACGTGCCATTATTCCTCACATTCGCTCTTGCAGAACAGCAAAGGATGCTTGGGATACACTTACCACTTTGTACCAGGCTAGGAATGAGGCTCGTGTTGCTTACCTCCGAAAACAGTTGGAGAGTGAGCACATGAATGAAGGTGATTCTATGGACAGTTTTCTTACAAAGATCAAAGACCTGAAGGAACAATTGATTTCTGCTGATGAGGTTATACCAGATAGCTCACTTGTGCAGACCGTTCTGAATGGTCTTCCTGATTCATATCAGAGTTTTGCCTCTACTCTTCGGTTGATGATGAAAGGCAATCCGAATGCCTTGTCATTTGAGGAATTAGTCTCTGTTCTATTGCAGGAAGATCAGTCCAGGCAGAACAGGTCCATTATGCGTGTTGCAGATCAAGCTTTCCTGGCTAGTCAGAAAGGCAAAGGAAAATGGAGCTCTTCTACTAGTAAGCAGAAATCTGCAAATGCTGCACATTCAAAGAACCAAGACAAAGATGAGAAAAAATCAGAAAAGCAGAAATTGTTTTGTAAGTACTGTAAAGGCAATGATCATATCATAAAGAACTGTCCAAAACTAGCTGCTAAAGAGGCAAAGAAGAAAGAGGCTGGAATGGTTGTTGCAGAGGCCTCTACACCAAAAACAGAGTCTGCAAATCTTGTGCAGGAAGAAGAATGGGCGTTTACTACTGTCTGCAGTTTTGACCCATCTTCTCCTGATCAGTGCATGTCTGCAGTAGACTCAGATGTTTGGTACTTTGACAGTGGGGCGACCAAACATATTACCTCACAGCACAGTTTCTTCTCTTCACTTGAGCCTGCTCCTACAGGGAATACTGTCACATGCGCCAATAACTCCTCTTATCCTGTTATGGGAGTTGGTAAGATCATTCTGACTACTGCTGATGGTAGTTCTTTCACTTTGTCAGATGCTTTATTTGTGCCAGGGATCAAAAAGAATCTGTTATCAGTTTCTGCATTAGCCAAGATTGGCTTGGTTGTGAAATTTGTTGATGACAGGTGTACAGTCCATGATCTCTCAAATGGCGATGTGATTATTGCTTCTGGCATTTTATGTCGTGGGCTGTATAAGCTCATAGACTATGAAAGATCTGTGAATGATTCGGCATGTGCAGTTCATGATTCTCAGGCTATGTCAGATGCAAAGCTTTGGCATGCACGCTTTGGTCATCTGAATTTTGCTAGTTTGTTACGCCTGCAGAAATCTGAAATGGTGTCCTCTTTGCCCAAACTTGAGGCACCTGGAAAACATGTTTGTGAAGGCTGTATTTTGGGCAAAATGCAGCGTTCTTCCTTTCCAAAAGATGGTTCAGTTCGGGCTACGCAGAAATTGCAGCTTGTACATAGTGATGTCTGTGGTCCTATGCAGACACCCTCTTTTGGAAATTACCTTTACTTCGTGACTTTCATTGATGATTTTTCCAGGCATGCATGGGTATATCCACTCAAAGCAAAGTCCGAAGTGTTCATGTGCTTCAAACAGTTTTTGGTTTTGGCTGAAAATCTGTCAGCATGTAAAATGGGCACCCTCCGTTCTGATCGAGGGGGGGAATATATGTCTTCAGATTTTAATGCATTTCTGGCTGAACGTGGGATAAAACACCAGTGTACAGTGCCGTATACACCTCAACAGAATGGAGTTGCTGAACGAAAGAACAGGTCACTCATGGAGATGGCGAGGTGCATGGTCAAAAGTCAGGCTTTACCACATAGTTTCTGGCTTGAGGCTGTCATGTGTGCAGCATATGTACTGAACAGGTGTCCCACCAAAGCGTTGCAGTCTATCACTCCATATGAGGCTTGGCATGACCGCAAGCCATCTGTTGCTCATCTGCGTGTTTTTGGTTGTTTGGCATATGCATTAGTGCCTGAACAACATCGCAGAAAATTGGATGATAAGGCAGGAAAATGTATTTTTGTTGGGTACAGTTCTGAAAGTAAAGGCTATCGTCTGTATCATCCACAGACTAAACGCATTCTGGTTAGCCGTGATGTTGTCTTTGTGGAAGATGCTATTCAGCCATTGCTTTCATGTACTAAGGAGACATCTGTTAGCTCCAAAGACATGTATGATACTTTGATGCCTCTTTTTACAGGTGGAGAGGCTAGCGCTGGTCCTAATGAGGCAACTTCTCAGCCTTTGCAGGTTTCATATGATGATGCAAATCATTCCATTTCTGATGCAAATTTACATGATGCACTTGTTGATGAGAGAGCTGATATTGAACAGGCAAAAACTATGCCAAAATGGCTGGTGCAGACTTTGCGTGACAGCAAATTAGATGCACCTTTGTCATATCGTACTCGTTCAGGCTCTCATAGTAACTCCTTTGCATCAGATTGCTATGCTATGGCTGCATCTAGTCTCTGTGATGAGAATGAGCCTGTTTCTTTTGATGAAGCACAAAATTCAGAAAATTGGATGGCTGCTATGCAATCTGAATATGATGCTATAATGAAGAATGGTACATGGTCTTTATGTGACTTGCCTCCTGGCAAGAAGGCCATTGGCACTAAGTGGGTATACAAGCTGAAGCGTAAACCTGATGGTACAGTTGACAGGTATAAGGCTAGGCTTGTTGCAAAGGGTTATGCGCAGGAAAGAGGCATTGATTTTGATGAGACCTTTGCACCTACATGCCGTATGACTACTGTTCGGAGCATTTGTGCACTTGCAGCCCATCATGGTTGGAATGTACATCAGTTGGACATTAAAACAGCATTTCTGAATGGTGACTTGCATGAAGAAGTGTATGTTTTTCAGCCCCGTGGCTTTGTGTAGAAAGGGCATGAAAACCAGGTGTGCAGGTTAAAGAAGGCGTTATATGGTTTAAAGCAAGCACCACGTGCTTGGTATGAGAAGATACATGCCTATTTGATTGCACATGGTTTTGAGAACAGTCCAACTGAAAGCACCTTATATGTTAAACGTGCTAATGATGTGCTTCTGATCATTGTTGTCTATGTTGATGACATGCTGCTCACTGGTCCTATTGAGACACATATTGCTGATTTTAAGGCTGATTTGCATGCCTCATTTGAGATGTCTGATTTGGGGCATTTGCATCACTATTTGGGCATTCAGTTTATGCACGTTGATGGTGGAATGGCTTTGTGTCAAACGAAATATATTGACACATTATTGCAGGTTTTGGCCTTGAAGACTGTAAGCCTATTGCCACTCCTATGGAGACAGGTTTACGATTGAGTCTTCATGATGCTGGAGATGCATTTGATGCTGTTCTCTATCAGCAGGCTGTTGGATGCTTGATTTACTTATGCATTACTCGGCCAGATATTCAGTTTGCTGTCTCACAGATGAGCAGGTTTATGCATTGCCCAGGAGTCATGCATTGGAAAGCGGTTAAGCGCATCTTTCGCTACTTGAGTGGTACTCGGCTACTTGGGTTGTTTTATCCCAAGGGGGGATCACTACCGCTAGATTTGCATGCTTTTTCTGACTCAGATTGGGCTGGTTGCTATGACACTCGTGTGTCCACCAGTGGTTTTTGCTTCATGCTTGGTAGCTCATGTATATCTTGGTTGAGCATGAAGCAGCCTACTGTGGCCACTTCCAGTTGTGAGGCTGAGTATAGGGCAGCTTTCACAGCGAGTGTTGAGTGTGTGTGGCTCAGACGCCTTATGGCTGATTTGGGTGTTGGCCAGTCTTCTGCCACCACCATCTTCACTGACAGTCAGAGCGCATTGGCAGTTGCGAGGAACCCTGTGTTCCATGCTCGCACTAAGCACATTGAGGTGCATTATCACTATGTCAGGGAGAGGTTCTCTGCTGGGGAGATCAGCTTGGTATATGTGCCCACGCAGGAGAACATTGCAGAGCTTTTCACGAAGGCTCTGCCTAGGGAGAAGTTTGAAGCTTTCCGCAAAGCTTTGGGCTTACTTCCTTTTGTGGAGTGATTTCCACATAGCTCGGCACTTCCTTATACATGAGTGCCAGCTCCTTGTTCACCGCATCACTCCCAGGGGGGATTTGTTGATATATTTAGGTAGTGATGTGTGTGAACACTCTAGGACCACCGGGGCACTTTTTTCCCTCGTTAGGAGGTTTTTTTCCCCCGGCTTGTATATACGCCTATTGCCCTAATGGGCTATTCATCTTTGTACATTCTCTAGTAATACATTCAGTCTTGTGTGTTGTGCTCCAAGCTTCTTCTTCTTCCTTGTGCTGTTCGCGTGCTTCCGCAGAAGTCTAACTCCAACAAAAACATTTCCAAAATATGTCTGTGTGTGTATGCCACATTTCGCATGTTCCAAAATTTGGCAAAATTATGAAGTCATATCCAGCGGGCGTGGTTTAGCGGATGTGCCTTGTAGTCCTAGGCAAAGGGCTAGGGTTCAAGTCCTTCCCAAGATTGGATGCTTCAAAGATCCCTAACATGGGTGCCTCTACCTTACAAGCTCGAGTGTGTGTGTCTTTCCAAATTCATTGTACCCTCAAAAAAAAAAAAAATGAAGTCATTACGATGCTATTGGGTAGAACGAAACATCTATTTTTGTAATAGTATATAGCGTCTAGTGTGTATTGAAAACAATATACCTTTGCATTTATTTTACTTCAAAAATGTTTGAAATTTATAAGGAATAAATGCGCATTACCATATTCAGATGGTGATTAAATATAAATTACCTTAAATGGATATTATTTCATCTCTCTATGAATTTACTATGTAATTAAAACTAATCCAATTAAAAATCGTTAAAAACAATTAACTATGTATAACTATCTTATATATGTGCAAGAAATATTAGAAAATTTCAATGAATGTATGCAGAAATATGAATAAGTTTTCCAATTTATACGTAATATATAAGTACACAAGTATACATGCATTCGAAGTAAGAATGAAGAAAGATATTTCATTTCTGTTCTTCTATTATCATTCATGTGTATGTATATATACAGAAAGTATTTCACACCTCAAATTAACTAAGATCTGGAAATCTTATGAAAGTTTTTGAAGAACAATTTCACGTATAGAAGTGTATCTCAGTAATGATGTTTGAAAAAATCCAGCGGGTGTGGTTTAGCGGATGTGCCTTGTACTCCTAAGCAGATGGCCAGGGTTCAAGTCCCACCGAGGGCTGGATGCCTCAGAGTTCCCCAATATGGTTGCCTCTACCTTACGAGGTCGGGTGTGTGTTTCTTTCCAATTCATTCTACTCTCAAAAAAAATGATGTTTGAAAATTCATGTGCCTGTGGATATATGTTTGTATGTATGTGTGTGGATATATGTTTGTATGGAAACATACAGTAACTCATTTATAATTCATATCAAAGGTGTGGAAACTGCAAAAAAAGTAGTACATATAAAAATGAGCCATTACTATTTTTTAATCAGTACATATTCCATGACTATTCGTTAATATATTTTCTAAATTAAATGCTTGCAATGACCAAAGACATATGCTTAATTATCATACTGATTATGTTCAATTAGAGAAAATATGTATGCATTGAAGCCCAACAAAGAAAACAGAGAGACAAAGAGAGGGGGAGAGAGAGTGTGTGTGTGTGTGTTGGTACAAGGGAAGAATCCCAATGTGTATGAAGATAATGTATTTATGCATGCCTTCATGTATGTACCTATGCATATGTGTGTGTATGTTTGTATGCACATATGCGTGTATGCATCCATTTTTATGATTATGTCTTTATTCGTTTATGCATTCATGTGTGTAGATTGAAATGGCTGAATAAACGTATTTTATTAGCGATATATCAAATTCTTTCCATTCCCAACATATGTGACGATAACTTGAACTATTCTGGATTTAGCACATCTCCAAAGTACATGTTTGTTGAGCCTTTCTTAGAGTTTTGATGAATTGACCATACAGCATGATTATTTCTCTTTCTTCTTGTGAGTGTTCGTTGTATTCTGATAAAGATAAAGAACGTTATATACTTTTTCTATTTTCACTTTTTGAGATAGTTGTAAGATCCATCATTTTTAAGCTCAACTTTGTTTTCTAGATCATAACACTGTTCGCAAGGGCAAAGAAGGAGCATAGTTTAAGGAGGTATCGGAACATCTACCACCATAGCCTTGGATATACATTGGTTTTGCTGGGTATTGTGAAATTTTATATAGGATTTGATACTTTGGGTGGTCCAACATGGACCAAGCATGCCATCATATGCACTATATCAGAACTTGATCCTTGTGTATTTTACTTGAAGTAATATCATGGTATGTGGCTTAGAAGAAGAAAAAGAAAAAATCCTTGTGTATTTTACTTGAAGTAATATCATGGTATGTGGCTTAAAAGAAGAAAAAGGAAAAAGGAGCAATGCAAGATGTCAAGGAAGTCAATTATACTTGATGATGTAAGAAAATGCTTACGCAAGAGAACACAAGAGCACTGGTAGAGAACATAATAGTTATAGTAGAATTTCAAAATATTCTATTATAACATTTATGTCACTTAGAACATAACAGTTATAGTAGAATTTCAAAAAATTGCAGCTAACAGCAAGTACAAAGATGATGGCGTTTTTCACCCGTGCACTCTCAAGGTAGAGCTTAAATGGTGATCTACACAACTCTAGATGGAGAGTTGCGAGGTAGAGGTTTGTTGGCTTAATTTCATTTTTGGGGTAGAGTAAAGATCATATATATAGGCTAATGGAGAGATTTTTCTTCTGTGGATGGCTATACATGGGCGGTAGAATGTGGGTGTACATTTCCCTCATAAACTCCATATGCAACTTAGTATGGTTCAACCTACCTAACAAATATGAATGATTTTTTACTTCAACAAGGAATATTTCATGGAATATTCCCGTTACTATCGTGTCAGGGATGCTACCCTTGGACCCCAACTAACGGGACCAATGGCTAGACCACTAGCCCCTTGGGACCCCCAGCTAGGGGGCATGTTGGCCCCCTTGGAACCCCTAGCAGGGGCTTGTCCCCATTGCCTTCGTATCTCCCTTTCCTTAAAATACCTTACATGGTCCAATGTGGCCATCACTTCCCATCTCCAATGGCCATACAACTTTGATTATAAAAGTTTAAGTATAGTTACCATTTGTGATGGAAAACCTGCAAGAATTCTTGTTAACATGACTACCTCACAAGAACAAAACAAGCTGTTTTTGTTGGAGCTTGAGGTTTGAGGAAGTTTGCAAATAGCACATAGAAGGAGAAGAAACTTAGAGCAGAACACACAATACTAAATGTATTACCAAGTGAATGTAAAAAGATAAGTGACCCATTAGGTTTATAGGCATTTAGTGACGCTGAGGAAAAAAGCCTCCTAACGAGGGAAAGAGTGTCTCGAAGGTCCTAATGTGTTCACACACATCAGTACCAAAATATATCAACGAATTCCCCCTGGGAATGATGCGGTGAACAAGCAGCTAGCACTCATGTATAAGGAAGTGCCAAGCTATGTGGAAAAAAATCCACAAAAGGAAGTAAGCCCAAAGCTTTGCGAAAAGCTTCAAACTTCTCCCTAGGTAGAGCCTTTGTGAAAATGTTTGCAAATTTCTCTTGTGTGGGCACATTTGCCAAGTGATCTCTCCAACAAAGAACCTCTCCCTAACATAATGATAGTGCACCTCAATGTGCTTAGTGCAAACATGGAACAAAAGGTTCCTCTCAATTGCCAATGCACTTTGATTATCAGTAAAGATGGTGGTGGTAGAGGATTGACCAACACCCAAATCAGCCATAAGGTGTTTGAGAGACACACACTCAACAGATGTTGTGAAAGCTTCCCTATGCTCAACCTCACAACTGGAAGTGGCCATAGTAGGGCGCTTCTTTCTCAACCAAGATATGCATGAGCTACCAAGCTTAGATACCACTCAAGTAGTAAAAAATGTGCTTAATCACCTGCCAATGCTTGAATCTTGACACCTAGGCAATGCATGAACCTGCTCATCTATGAGATAGCAAACTAGATATTAGGCCAATTCATACATAAGTAAATCAAGCATCCAACAACCTATTGATAGAGAACAGGATCAAATGCAGCTCTAGCATCATGAAGACTCAATCATAAACCTATCTCCATAGGTGTGGCAATAGGTTTGCAATCTTGGAGGCCAAAACACTGCAATAATGTGTCAATATATTCTCTTTGACACAGAGGTATTCCTCCATCAACTTTCATAAATTGAATGTCCAAACAATGATGCAAATGCTCCAAATTTGACATCTCAAAAGAGGCATGCAAATCAGCCTTAAAATCAACAGTATGCTTCTCATTAGGACTAGTGAGCACCATGCCATCAATGTACACAATAATGATCAAAAGTACATCATCAACACACTTAGCATATAAGGTGATCTCAATTGGATTGTTCTCAAAACCATGTGCAATAAAGTAGGCATGTATCTTTTCATACCAAGAACGTGATGCTTGCTTCAAACCATATAATGCCTTTTTCAACCCGCACACTTTGTTTTCATGCCCTTTCTACACAAAAACATGGGGCGTAAAAACATACACTTCTTCATGTAATTCACCATTCAAAAATGCAAATGTAATGTCTAACTAATGTACATTCCAACCAGGATGAGTTGCAACTAGTGCACAGATGCTATGAACAGTAGTCATTTAGCATGTGGGGGCAAAGGTCTCATCAAAATCAATGCCTCTTTCTAGAGCATAACCTTCTGTAACAAGCCTAGCCTTATACCTGCCAACTATTCCATCCGGCTTATGCTTCAACTTGTATATCCACTTAATGCCAATGCCTTCTTCCTAGGAGGCAAATCACATAAATACCAGGCATCATTCTTCATAATAGATTCTAATTGCATAGTAGCCATCCGATTTTCTAAATTTTGTGCTTCATCAAACGAAAGTGGCTCATTCTCATCACAAAGACTAGAGGTAGCCATAGCATAGCAATCTGAGGCAAAAGAGGCACTATGAGAGCCTAAAAAAAGTATGATATGATAGAGGTGCATCTAATTTGCTATCTCACAAAGTCTGCACCAGCCATTTAGGCATAGTCTCTGCCTCCTCTATATTAGTTCTCTCATCAACAAGTGCATCATGTAAATCTGCATAAAAAATGGAACGATGTGCATCATCACGTGAAACTTGTAAAGGCTTAGAAATTGCCTCATTTGGACCAGTAGTAGCCCAAAGTATAGCCTTCACAAACATGTTTACCATGTATCTCAAGTTTGGGTAGAGAGAACTCCATCTTAGATTTTTGCACGCATAGCAAACTAGCAAAATTTTAGATGAACAAAGCATGCATGCCAAAGCTTTGCATCTTAGATAGCCTAAGAATCATGCACTACACATGCAAAATCATTGATAGATTTTTCAGAGTTGATGAGCTTGTACAACCCACGACATAAAGTGTCAGAAGTAATCATAACATATCCATTTGATAGATCATTAAGTCTACGTATGTCATCAACAAATTTCACAACCAAGAAAATCTTGGCTAATGTTGAAACTGATAACATATTTTTCTTGATCCTAGGCACAAATAAAGCATTCGAAATGTAAAAGAACTACCATAAGCAATAGTTAGAATCATCTTACCAACTCCCATGATAGGATAAGAGGAGTTGTTAGCACATGTAACAGTATTCCTTGTAGGTGCAGGCTCAAGTGGAGTGAAGAAACTACATTGCAAGGTAATATGTTTGGTTGCCCCACTATCAAAGTATCGAGCATCTGAGTCTAGTGAAGACATACACTATTCATGAGAAGATGGGTCATAATTGCAAATAGTAGTAAATGCCCATTCTTCATTCTACACAAGATAAGTAGACTTTCTTTTGGTTGTAGAGGCCTTTGCAAAAATTATTCTAGCCTCTTTCTTCTTTGCACCTTTTGTAGCCACTTTTGGAAAACTCTTTATGACATGATCATTTCCTTTATAGTATTTGCAAAACAATTTTCGCTATTCTATTTTCTTCTTGTCTTTGTCATCATTCTTTGATTATGGAGAATTAGCAGATTTTAGCTTACTAGTAGATAAGCTCCATTTACCTTTGTCCTTTTGACTAGAGAGGAAATCTTGATCTGCAACACACATAATGGACCTATTCTGCCTAGATTGATATTCTGGCAATAGAATAGAGACTAACTCATATTAAGGCATTTGGATTGCCTTTTATCATCAATTGAAGAGTAGAAGCAAAACTCTGATATGAATGTGGAAGTCCATTCAGAACAGTCTCTACAAGTGGACTGTCTAGCAAGACTTCATCAGCAAAAATCAATTGCTCCTTCAAATCTTTGATCTTTTTCAAAAAATTGTCCATGGAATCTCCTTCATTCATGTGCTCACTCTCCAATTGTTTTTGGAGGTAAGCAACACAAGCCTCATTCCTTGCCTGGTATAAAGTGGTAAGTGTATCCCAAGCATCCTTTGTTATTTTGCAGGAGCGAATTTGAGGAGCAATGACACATTTGATAGATAAGGCTATCAATGCATGTGCTTGAGCATCTCTATCATCCCAACAAAGTTGCTCTATATTAGGTGTTGCAGGAACTACAACACACACAGGAACCTGAAGACCATCATCTTCAACACCATTTGCATCACCTCTAGTAACTCTCTTTGTAGGTGTAATAGGATGTTTTTCAACACCTTGCATAATATTCCACAATCCTTTTGCAACCAATACATGAGGCATCATATATGCCCATAACGGGTAATTAGTACCATCCAATCTATCCTCAATAGCCAACATATCGAATACCTCATTGCTTTCAGCCATGGCAAGTGACTAAAATACCTTGATGCAAAAAAATGACTCTATCTCAAAAAGTTGAACATAACTAACTTATTGAGCTCTACTAGATTTGTAGCAAAATTTGAGGCACTTGTGCTAGCGAATCGAAACTTGTATATATGTTGGCACAAAACAACAAGATTGCCTACAAAAGAATTGTGATAGTGCATTTAGAGGCCCAAATGAGCTCAACGCCTTGAGTATGCTCAACAATCTCTGTGCGATTTTGAGACGATGATCGGAGGAGTATCGATGATGCCCTAGATGAAGCAGTGAACTACTCTAATACCAATTGTTGGAGTTTGAGGCCTAAGTAAGCACACGAATAGCACACAAAAGGAGAAGAAACTTGGAGCACAACACACAATATTTATTGTATTTTCAAGTGAATGTACAAAGATAAGTGACATGTTAGGGTTATCGGCATATATACAAGCCGGGGCTAAAAAACCTCCTAATGAGGGAAAAAAATTCCCCTATGTTCCTCGTGTGTTCACACACATCACTACCAAAATATATCAATAGGTTTGTACTTTGCTTCAATAGAGGAGAGTGTGAGATTTGGTTGTTTCCTACTTACCCAAGAAAAGATTCTTGAACCAAGTGAGAAACAGTATCAGGAAATCGAATTTCTAGAATCACAATCGCCAACCCAATCTAAATCACAATATTCTTGAAGTGTATGACCTCTCGTATACACAATACTAAAATCCAAGGTTCTTACAATGCACCTTAGAATTTGCATTCTAGCATTCCAATGACTCTCCTTAGGATTGTTGGGAAACCTTCTTAACACTCCAATTGCATTGTAGAGATCTCGTCTAGTGTTGCACATAAACATAAGACCTCCAACAAGGTTCATATACTTCTTAGCATCTACATCAGCCATTTTATCATCCATATATAACTTATGATTCACCTCCAGAGGTGTGCAAGTTGGTTTGCATCCCATCATTCCAAATGCCTCAAGAATTTCTTTGGCCTACTTCTATTGTGAGATGAAAAAGCCATCCTTTCTTTGCATGCTTCAATTCTCAAACAAAAATGGAGTAGACCTAAGTCTATCATTTCAAAGTCAATTCCCAAGATAATCCAAGTTTGATATGAGTTCTTCATGATCTCCTAAAATGGTGGGATCATCCACATATACATTAACAACAACTAGCATGCTATCCTTTTTCATAACATATAGGTTAGCATCAAAAGTACTTCTTCTAAAACACATATTTTTAAAATGTTATCTATATATTGGTTCCAAGCTTGTGGTGCAAACTTTATTTTCTAAAGTGGGCACCTCGAAACCTTGTGATTGAGATAGATATACCTCCTTCTTGAGGTGACCATTCAAAAATGCAGATTTGACATCCATTAGGAAAATAGGTTAGACCTTTTGTGCAGCTACTACAAGTACCATCCGAGTAGTTGTCCTGCATGTTGTTGATGCAAAGTTTTCTTGAGCATCAAAACATTTTGTTGAGCCCATAAAAGTCATATTGGTCAAAGTCAACCATAGTCAAAGTCAAAAGATCAAAGTCAAAATAGTCAAAGTCAACAAGATCAAGGTCAAACTCAACATGGGAAAAGTCAAAGTGTTCGAAGTGCAGGTGTCAAGGTGCACAAGTAGTGCACAAATAATTGTTCACAAAGGGTAAAATTACGGAAAGTGGGTTGCAGGTTGCAGAGGTATTTCTGTAATTTCCATAAGGTTCAAAGTGTTTTTAAAGTGTTTTTGGAAGGTTCAGGTGAACCCTCCCTTATGTGCACAAGTGAAGAATTAAAAAGGCAAAATGTGAAGGTATGTGAAGCGGCAACGTACGCAGAAGTGAAAGTATGGCCTCCCAATTGAAATTTTTACAAGACAAAACAGGGATTTTTTGGCTGCCCACTTGTGGAGACAATCTTGGGACATCAAAGTGAGCACCAAGATTTTCTTGCAGTTAGGAGCGTACATGAATCGACACTCAAATCAAGGCAAGGACTCTTCTTGGAAGAGTAAGCAAGGTGAGCAGAGTCTAAGCTAGGCAAGAGAGAGAAGTGCAATAGACACACAGAGAGTGCGATGCAGAGAAGTGAAGTGCAAGGTGTGCATGAAGAGCGACCAAGGAAGTGTGCAGAGAAGTGCTAAGCTAGTCCCGCCAAGGATCCCAAGGTTCCATTGAAGTTGTGCGTGTGCCGACAGAAGGTGTCCATCCCTCCCCCTTATTGGAAGCTTGGTGCCAGGTGTGCACAAGTGCAGGCTTGGAGAAGGTGGAGGTCTGGCGCAGAGAAGGCCGGTAGCAACAAGACCCTTGGGTATTTGGTATTTTGTGATTGAGCACTCTATGGGATTTTGCACAAAAGCATTGGATTGTATTGTGCATCACCATTGTATTTGTCTTCTTATAATCAATCGATAGAGGCTTCCAATGAGTATCTTTCTTCTTGTCTTTCCCTTTTCTCCTACAAAAACTCAAATCCCTTCTTTACAAGAATGCCCCAACAAAATTTGGCATGCACGGTGGGACACCAAGGAGATTTGAGCATAGGAGAAGAGATATTGCAGTGTGGAGAAGCACTATTCAAGTGCCGACAGTACTACTTCATTGGGCTAAGAGGTACATATTCTTATCAATTATCTCATACTAAGAGGACTATGAACAACTCATGATCTGCCGGTCTCAAACATTAAGGGCCACCTGCAAAGCTACAAGAAGGAAACTGTCGTCAACCTCATTAGTGAAGAGCATGGCAGGTGAGGTATATTTGGAAACCCTTCTATCAAGATTAAATATAAAATTTCCTTCTTTCAAAGGCTTAGCTCAAGAAGATCCAGACGAGCATATTAGGAGGTTTTTAGCACTATGTAAAACAAGAGGCTTGATGGGAAGAGAGGATGCCTTTGTTATACTCTTCCTTGCCACATTAGAAGGGTTAGCAGATAAATGGTTCAGCCAGTTTGCTGAGAACCATTTCACCACTTGGGACTTAATGAAAGATGCATTCAAAACTCAACTCCAGCATGGAAATACTATAGAGATCATGGTAGAGGAATTAGAAAACTTGAGACATGGTCCAAGTGAAAAATTTCCAGAGTTTGTAACTAGGGCCAAGGCACTAATGGCTAAGTTTCCAAATCCTCCACATGATTTCTTTATTAAGAAATGGTTAGCTAAGCCACTTCCATAACCACACACTGTAAAATCAAGGAATTAGTGTTGCCAACAACCTCCATAGAGGATTTCATTAGTATAGCTACACAACTGGAGCAAATAAGGCAACAATATGGAGCAAGCTCTTCTCAACTACCCTATTCTACAAAAATGGAGGATCCAGTAATCCAAGTAAGGAGAGAGCTGGAGGGCTTAAAAAGGAATAAGACCTATAAAGAGGACGAGAATGTTGTCACTCAGTTGAGGAGAGAGATTGAGTCATTGAAGCTACAAAAGGAAGAGGAAACCCAAGGAGAAGAGCTGGCTCAGCTTCGACAAGAGTTGCAGGAACTCAAAGGGGGTGGCATCAAAAGTGGACTATGGTGTACCATGTGCAACAACAGGGCCATGTAGTAAGTGAATGTCCTTTATTAAGTGTAACTTGCCAGTTATGGAGGAAAGCTGGTCATGAGGCCTAAGAATGTCAATCAAGAGGAATGCTTGCAACAACATATTGGACACAAGAAGGACCCCTACCACCAGCAAATGTGATGGCCGCTGCACCTAACCAAGGTAACAATTACAACCTTAGAGAGAGGAATAACTTTGGAAATGGACCTAGGATGCCAATTATTTATTTCAGATGTGGAGAATGTCGACATTACCAAAGTAGGTGCACCCTACCAGAAAATGCCCCTCCTTGCAAGAACTTCCTAGAGGCCAAAGACCACTATACTAATTGTTTTCCTAAGAATCAAGCCTCTTCATCTAGGCCCCACATTCAAATGATTTCTGTGCACAAAGACGAAATGTTAGATCAAGTCAATGGGCCATCACCATCTACCAGGGTGGTGAAGTTAGAAGAAATTGAATCTTTTACAATGCAGACAAGAAGCAAGGGGAAGGCTCAAGTAGAAATAGGTCAAGAATCAAGGATTAATGAATTGAATAAAGACAAAGAGACATCTAAAGACAAAGCCACCACATGTGCAGATACAAGGCAAAAAGGAGATCTCATATGTACCAGTGATGCCATTGGGGATGCATTAAACAGGTCTCATGAGGAGTTTGATAAGTCAATTGGAGCCCATGCTCTTAAGGAATTAGAAGCTTCAAAACTACTCAAGTCCATGAAAAAGGAGGTTAGTAGTTTTTATTTAATAAAGATGGATGGGAAATTTAGGTCAGAACTCTTGTAGAGAAGTGATGAGGCTTCCACTACAAGTTTAGTGGCCAAGTATGCATAAAGGCAAAATTGTAGAGGAAGCACCCCTACAGATTATAAGAGCCCTCAGCTGACAGTCTCTATCAAAGGTCATGAGTTTCGAGGAGTTATTGTGGATGGTGGTTCTAGCATTAACTTGATGCATGAACATACAATGGAAAAGATTGGACTACACCCTTCAAGACCTGCAAATTTCATTGTTACTTTGGTAGATCAAAGCAAAGTAAGACCACTAGGAGTGATCCCAAAAGTTCCGCTGTAAGTACAAGGTAATCTCTTTATTTTGGATTTTGTGGTATTAAGATTGCCACAAGTAGAAGGAGGATCTCCCCTATTAATTGGAAGACCATGGCTAAGGCATGCAAGTGTCATTCGTGATTGGGGTAAAGACACTATGTGGGCACAAAAGAAAGGGCAAGAACTGACACACATACATTTAGAGGAGGGCCCAGATCATTAAGGGAACACCATTATGATGCAATCAGTTGGCATTTGCATGGAACCAGAAATGGAGGACCAACCCCAAGTAGAGTTCGAGGAAGAAGAAGATATTCTGAATTGGCTCCAAGCAGGCAACTCTTCCTCTTGTTTTGGAGTTTTTCTTAATAATTCTTGCATAGATGAATGTTATGATGGAAATGAGGATAAAGTTTAGGTTGATGGATTGGGAGAACCCATCACAAACCACAGAAGGGGGAGGAAGAAACCCTTCAAATACAACTTGGAGGAGGATGCGACCACAACAGAGAAGGAAGTTACTAAAGTTGAAGACAAGGTAAAACATACGAGTGAAGAATGTTCTTTACCAATTCAAGAAATCCCTACAGGATGGATGCAGGACAAGGAGGAATACATTGAGATCCAAAACACTCCTGCTTATGCAACAATGCATGAAAAGCTATTGGAAGAAAACAAGGTTGGAGATGAGTATGAAGATACCATGGTAGAGAGAAACCCTATCAAAGAAATACAATTAGGCACGTAGGAAAATAATCGTCTAGTTTTGGTGGCCACTTACTTGTGGAGCCACCCAGAGCTCCTTGAAAAGGTAAAATCTTTCTTGACCCACTATGCAAATGTTTTTGCTTGGCATTATAAAGACTTAGAAGGAGTGCCTGCCAATTATGGAGAGCACAGAATCCCTCTGGTTGATGGAGCCAAACCAATAAGAGGAAAGAGTTATAGACTTAACCCAAAAATGTTGAAGTTGTTTATGTGGAAATACAAAAGATGGAGGATGCAGAAATCATCATTCCTGTGGAACACTCAGAATGGCTTTCACCTATGGTTATAGTACCAAAGAAGAATACCAACAAAATCAAGATTTTTGTTGACTTTAGAGCACTCAACAAGGTGACCCTTCCAGATGGATTCCCAATGCATTTTGCAAAGCAGTTCATTGAAGAAGTGGCTGGACATGCATTATATAGCTTTATGAATGGTTTTAGTGGCTATAATCAAATATGCATTCACCCAGAGGATTGTGAAAAGACTGCTTTTATCACACCTTGGGGAACATATGTGTATGTAAAAATGCTATTTGGACTCAGAAATGCTCGAGCAACCTTTAATGGGACTCTCAACCTCATTTTTGGACCCTTATTGCTAGAGACACTCAAAATTTTCATGGATGACGTTTCTTCATTTTCAGGATCTCACAAAGAGACCCCTTTGGATTGCTTGGACCATCACTTGAGACAACTGCAGAATGTTTTTAAAAGATGCAGAGAGACTAAACTAAAGCTAAACCCAAATAAATGTCATTTCCTTGTAACAGAAGGAACCATCTTGGGACATGTGGTCTCTGTTAAAGGTATGGCTCCAGATCTTTATAAAATCATTTCTATACTAAAGTTACCTAAACCCAAATCTCCTAAAGAGATTTAAAGCTTCTTGGGGCATACTGGGTACCACAGAAGATTTATAAAAATGTATGCAGAGATAGCTAGGCCATTGGCTAGACTTACAGGTAAAGAAGTACCCTTTAAATGGGAAGAATGCTTATCAGACATTAAGGTCCAAATCAGTGGTTGCACCAATTCTTATCACCCCAGATTGGTCAAATACTTTTCATGTGCATGTAGATGCCAGTGCATATGCAGTGGGTGCAGTCTTGGCTCAACATAGTGAAGAATTCAAACTTGACAGGCCTATTCAGTATGCTAGTCAAATTTTGACTAAAGCTAAAAAAAATTATAGCACAAGAGAAAGGGAAGCTCTAGCAATGGTTTTTGCCGTAAAAAAATTCCATCATTATCTGCTAGGTGTGAAGTATGTTATCATCAGTGATCATCAACCACTCAGGTATTTATTGAACAAGCCACAAGCAACTGGGAGGATATGGAGGTGGCTACTTTTGTTCCATGAGTTTGATTTTTCTGTAGTCCATAGACCAGGTAAAGAAAATGTCCTGGTGGACCACCTATCTAGGATCAAGCAATTGGAGTCAATGATGATTTTCCAGATGCCAATCTGTTCGTTGTACAAGCTCAAGGTTTGTATAATGATATCAAGAATTTTATTAAAATTGGATTGTATCCAGAGAAGGCAAGTGTTGTGCAAAGAAAGAGAATGCCAATCAAGAGCAGACCTTTTACCTTCATTGAAGAAAAAATTATAGACAGGGAAAGGACAACAAGTTTAGGAAGTGCACGGAAGAAGAAGAAGTGAGGGAATTCCTTAAATCTGCACATGAAGGAATAGGTGATGGGCACCTTCTAGGACACATTATGAGTCAGAGGATCCTTGATGTTGGCTTATGGTGGCCTACATTATTCAAAGATGCAGATGAATGGGGAAAGGCATGTGACGTTTGCAAGAGGTGTGGACCAAAGCCAACAAAGCAGAGGTAGAACCCCTTGATTATTTCCACTTCTTGGCAACCATTTGAGAAGTGGGGGCTAGATTTCGTAGGGCCCATCTACCCTCCGTCGATTCCAAAAAGAGAAAAGTATCTATTGATCGCCACTGACTATGCAACAAAGTGGGTTGAAGCTATTGCCTCCCCTGATTGCATTGCTCATACTGATGCTGATTTCATTTATAGTAACATCATTTGCAGGTTTGGATGCCCCCTTGAAATTTGTACAGACCAAGGTACTCATTTTCTGAACAAGGTCCTACATGAAATTTTTAACAGATACAGAATTCTATATAGGACCTCTTGTGCCTATTATCCAAGAGCTAATGGATAGGCAGAATCCACTAATAAGGTATTAATTGCCATGTTAAGGAAGGAATGTATGTTACAGCCCACTTTCTGGGGCATTGCTTATCAAGATACCCTATGGGCATACAGGTTAGCTTACAAAG